>JACEGR010003382.1:0-106243 GCA_014170235.1 Listronotus bonariensis
AGACTGTTACAAAACAAATAATTCAAGCGTTTTATCTTAAGAAAAAGTAATACTCTAATATTAAAATTCCTATTTCCTTTTATTGGCGTTCTACCCCCGTATTTTTTAAATTAAAATTCCTTGGACGTTTAACACTTTAAAAAGAAAAATGCTGCATTTAGGAGTTAATAAAAAGCTTATTATCAACCCTGGAGTCCTTTTTAGCAGTAAGATGATTATTTAAATTTGTTTTAATTTGGACTAAAGAACTAAGACGCATATAATATTAGGCACAAAGAAAATAAAATAAAGTATAAAAGTCCAGGGCAGGGGGGCCAACTTATTTATGGTTAAACTTTAAACATCAAACTTTATTTATGGTATTATCGATAATGCTAACAATCGCCCAAATTTAAAAATACAACAAAATTATTTTTAATGTAAAATATCTGACAACATTGTCATTTCTTGTTACTATACATATATATTTTTTAAATAAACTAAAAAAATATTTTGTTGTCTTTAAAGTTAAAATATGCCTCTACAATTAAAATTTTAAATACAGTCCAAACTAGCCTACAAATACCTGCAACATACTTTAGGACATTACATTTAAATACATAAAATAAATTTTAAAATCTACTTCTTATTAAAGCTTACACAAAGTACAAGAATATTGAAATAAATTAAACAAATTTATTTTTAAAATTTAAAAATAGCTACTCATTATAGCAATAAAAGGATTCTCTGTCAATAGCACTTTAATTTTATTTTTAAATTCGTTATATTGTATATTATTAGGGTTTAATGGAAGTGTATTAAAAAGCATTACAGACCAGTACCCGGAGCCTCTGACAGCTCTCTAGTAAAGGTCGAGCCTAGTGAAATGTAGGAGGATGCGGTGCAAAAATTTTGTATTTAATCAAACTGCAATAATATAAGTATATTAAACCATGCTTTAAATTACACCTGACCATAAATTTAATCTTTACAAATGGGGTAACACAGTTTTAAGGTTTGATCACATGTAACCACACCGATTCCTGCACCAAAGCACGGCCGTCTCGATTTTGAAATGTACTGTTGTAATCAAAAGCCGAAGGTTACTGTAGTTATTAAATAACTTTTTTGTATTGTTTTTTAGTACTTACTTTAAGGCACTAACGTTTAATTTTTTACATAATAAACTAAAGTAACAGGTGACTCTTGTTAACTCAAAGCTTTCTTGGAAATCATGGCGCTATCCGATCCACGTATGATTTTATTTGCTGGGCATGTTTTAGAATGTACGAGACACGGCCGTGCTACGATGCGGGTCTTGAAGAAGGACGTCGGTGCGTTGATGTTTGGCCAGACTTTTGCTATACTACAATTAATGTTTGGAAAAAGGGAGCAGATATAATTAGGAAAATCTGTATGCTTTGAATATTTTGGGGCCATAAAAAGTGCTTTTAAATTTTCCCAAATTAATTTGCCGCACTTTCCTCTATCACTGTGAAATCAGGCTAGATGCGGTTATGTGTGGCCCGACCTTAACTCGGTACTATGATATTTTTATTTGGAGTACTAATCATAAACTTACTGACAAGTTGTACATAAGTCTATGTTGCTTTTTAAGGCTAGTAAATTACGATAAATATATGGAGATGGCAAGGTCATAATCCCTCGGCAGTCCTATCTTTAGCCAAGGCTGGCAAACAATCTTGCAGCCGTTTTTGTAAACTAAAGTTTTATGAGACTTAGCTGAATGACCCCATATGATTATTTGAACTGCATATGATATATGACTATGGAAAAAGGCAAAATATGCAAGTTTTAGTATTTGCTGTCAAACATTGGTATTAAAAAAAAGTCAAAACCACTGCTTAGTCTCCTAAAAACTTTATCAATGTGCCAATTGACGCTTTGGGTTCAGGCACCCACTTCGAAAGGTCAGCTGTTCCTGGTCATTATTATTTGTGTGAGAGTTTCTTATAGAGAAGTCTTCTTCCCATTCAGCAATAGTTAATTTACCTAAAAGCAAGCACTAGCCCTCGACCGTGCCACCATAGAACCCTTCAAGAACTCTTTTAGAGTTTTGCCGTGGTTATTGTTGTGTCATCCGCAAACAGAGTGAAGCCTGCCAAGGCCTTACCCACGTGCAAATCGTTAATATAAATTATTAACAGAACCGGGTCGAGGATGGAGCCCTGAGGCACCCCAATTTTGACTACACTTTCACCTGACTCCATCTCCCCTGGGCCTTTACTACCTGGCATTCCTTGTGTAGGTAAGTCTTTACTGCTCTACAGTGCCCGAGGAAAAGTTATAGGCCCTCATCTTTTGTAGGAGGATACTGTGGTCGACACACTCAAAGGCCTGGAAAGTCGCAAAATAGGGCAGTATTAAAATTTTTGTCTTTGAAAGCTTTCAAGATATCTGAGACCAGATTTAAAATTGCCTGGATATTACTTTTATTTTTCTAAAGCTATACTAAAAGTAAGTAAAAATATTTTGACTTTCAAAAAAAAGTTTAATTTACCATTATTTTTTAGACAATTGGTAAAGGCAGACTGGCCAGTAATTGGTAGATTTTATTACCTTTTTTGTAAATTGGTACAATAATACCTTCTCTCAAATGCTGATATAATAATATTTTTAGTTGATTTTACTAACTTAAAATTCATATCAAAAATTTTTCGGCTTGTTTTATTTTTTAAACTATTTATAATGTCTCTAACATAGTTTTGCCTGACTAATGCAAACTCAAAACTCTACTGGTGCCTAGCTATATTAAAGGGGTTGTCTATTGCATTTACCAAAGATAATAGGATTTTATTCACTAGAGTTCCAGCAATTTTGGAAAAAATATTTTTGAAACTATCTGGAGCAACGGTACAGTGGTTTCTTTGTTGCCTTATTTCTTTGAGAGGTTATAATGCAAAGGGTGCTTTTTGCAGGGTTAGGGGAGTTGGATATGACCTTCTTTTTGCTCTTATTTTGGCTTTACGTATTTCCTTTTTGTACAATTTTTTACAGTGTTTAAATTCTTTAGTTATATTTAAGCTGTTTCGTGGAATCACCTTCTCAAGAAAATGGATACGATCTCTTATACCCCATATCTCATCGTTAAACCATGTGTGGTGAACCTAATTCAACTAACATAAAATCCTTTATATAGGAAAGAAAATATGTAAGCAATGTCTAAAATATTCATCAAAGTATTAATTTTATGATCTACATTTTTATTTTTTTATTAATGAAATCTTAGGATGTCTGTTTCAAAAAATTGGAATATTGATTTATACCTGTTTGAGTAATTACCCTAAACATCTGCTCTCCTTTGCTCTCGGAACCTGATACCGTCCCTCTCACAGCGACCCCTACCAACCGTCCCTAGTGTTCTAACAAAGCCTTCTCTACGACACGAGCACAGTCTGAATCTATGACATTACCTAAAAAATATTATCTACAAAGTAATTACCTCGTGTGGGTTCATGTATTAATTGCTGGAGGAGAAAACAGGAAGTGATTTCAAATAAACCAGTTGCTTGTGTATCTGAATTACCAAAGTAAACGTTAAAGTATCCAGCAAGGATTTTTTTGTTACCAACCTCTCCTAACGCCCCTCTAGTAAGTCCAAAAGTGTCAAAATTACCCAAGGGTGGCTTTAAACCAGTAATTCTCAAATTGTGGGGTAGGGGGCGCGTTAAGTTGATAAGGGAAGCGCTATAAGTTTTAAAACAAAATTATTAAAACCGATTTATAAAAATTTTTATTGTCAAATATTGAATATACACTTATTCTATGGCTAACAAATTTTAACTATTCTTAGAAATCAAAGACTAATGGTTGACATGCGCTTCGTGGCACAAAATTTTTGTAAGTTGGGTTTCACATTGGAAACGGCTTTTTCCAGTTGAAGCTGATATTGGGATTTTAACAAAGCAATAGCAAAAATCCGGTTTTATAAAAATAGGCCGTGGGAAAACCTAAAAAATATACTTATATCGCTTTGGCTTTTATTACTGAGAAGTCATTTGGAAGTGAAAATAATAGATAGAGATTCCTACTTTGCAAGCTCTTGCAAACTATTGTATTACCAGACATGGCTTTGACTCCATCAGTACAAATGCCAACACAATTTTTCCATTGCAAATGCGCCGCAATGATAGCATTATTTGTGATTCTGAATAATTTCATTTTGACCTATATCCTCGTAAATCAGTCAAAGTACAAGGTTCCTCTTCGTTTAGTTTTCATTTGGATTCAATTAGAAATTAATCCATATTTACAGCGTAAAAAATATCCAGCGTTGGAGCACTAACCTTGAAAATTTCTTGTTTAACAATAATCAATTGGTATACAACAACTGTCTTAGCAAAAAGGCAACACCTGTTAACGCGATTCTCTATTTATAGTCGCGCATCTTGAGTCGAGATAATTCGATGACGTTTGACATATTTCGCGAAACATCGTCCTCCGCACCAAGCACACATGACTATACCAGCTGGATATACAGTTTTGCCTTATTTTAATTCACCCGGTTGACAATTCTCGCAATACCACGGAGGGCGCAAAATTGTTTAAAATAAAATGAAGAGGTGTTAGACTTTAAGAACCGCTAATTTACACCCAAGATGGACTTTTCACTGACGACACCCAGTGCGATCTACCAAATACATACTTCGACGATTGAAAAATGATACAGAATGATGTGTGCAGCAGTTGGTGTGCATTGTGCAGTGTGTTCTACGTATTTAGATTTTTTCCTTGTCGACTAGACTTATAGGCTCGATCGAGCCGTTGGCCACCCATGGTCTAGAGCATTAATTTAACCGTACTTTCCGGAACTAACGGCAATATATTAAATAAAAATCGGACAGTACGTAAATTAAGTTTCCGAACTTAGGATCAATTTTTTAGCAAGTAAAGTATTAGCTGTAAATAGTCCTTTAAAAATTTAATTTTTTAGTTAGTTTTTTTTGTTTATTTTAAAAAGCTGTTATAAAACCTATTGGAGGTCGTAAGTAGAATAATATCTTTTTTAAAAAGTAATAAAATTGAAATATATCTATTTTTTATTAATTTTTCAATACAGCAGTAAGTTTTATAACAAAAAACTTTAATTTTCTTAACACTTTAGCGGGTTTTACACGTGTTAAGAAGCTTAAAAAGTATTTTGCTAAATCAAGTAACTAAATTAAGGAAGATGTTGCATTAGGTTGTCCGTTATTTCCCAAATCGTTTTTTTAGCGATCGCTTTCTGAACTTTTAGTTTATAGCCTAAAAAATATATATATCCAATGTAAAAACGCTCTTAATTCCTCATTTAAACCGTGCCGAAATCGTGTTGCTTTTCTCATTTAAATAACTTGGGAATTTTTGGACATTTTTCTTTTTTTTTTCTAGAAAACTAGATCTTTTTCATTCTTTTTGTCTAATAAAAAAAAATTAAAGAAAAAAGGCGTCAAAATATTTACGGCGTCGTATATCCGGATGCTGCAAATTTTTGGACGCTGTTGTGTATGGCGAACTCCTGTGTAAAAAAGCCATTAGATTGAAGTGGATATATATATATATATATATATATATATATATATATATATATATATATATATGCTTCAATTTTTTCTTAAACCATTTCTTATAATTACTTTTGTTAACTTTGTTTCTTGGGATTGAGGTTTTTTTTATTAATAAAACAATAATTTACATTATCTGACGTTTCGCCTTACATGGAAGGCTTTTTCAAAGATCTATTTATTTATCTTAATGATAGTCTTTTGGCATGTTCCTACAAAATAACAAAAGAGTTTAAACAATAATAATCATTTACAAAATATTAAATGGATGATTTTTTTACATTTAAAATTCTTATATTTATATAATAAAACTGACACAAAGGTAGACATAAGACAATTAAAATTATATTTTAAAAACATTAAACTAATAAAATAAAATAATGGGATACGCACCTTGAAAACATACCTTTTATATTAGATGTTTATTAGATATTAATACAACTGTTTTGTTGGTAGTCGGCAGGATAAGAATTTCAGTTGATTTTTTTATTAACTTAAAAAATTGTGTTAATACGGTTTCAAAAAATGTAATCTTAATCCTATGTAGTGCAGATAATTATGTTATGTTCGAGATAGATACTTTTATTATTTTATTAAATTGTAATAAATTTGACTTAAGTTTTCAATGTCTCTTTTGTTGTTTACACAATTTTTTTCTTTTTTTATATGGATCATTTCCTTTACCATTAGTTTTTGGTATTTTTTATCTTGATCAAGTATTTTTGTTTCTGTGTAATTAAAAGAATGTTTTGTTTCAATTTCGTGTTTATGTAAAGCTGAGCTGGATCTCTAAGGTCCTTATCTCTAAAATTTGCAAAATTTTTCAATTTTATAATTTTTTTTTTTAATTTAAAAAATCTAGAAATACATGTTTTACATCATACTTAAAGACTATAATAATACATTTGTAATGGTATATTTAAAATGTTTATTTTTTATATCCTAAGTCTTACAAATTTGAGAGACACAATTAGGATCTTGGAGACGGTAAGACGGATCAAAATTTCGGTTTTAAAAATTTGCAGCCGTTCTGGAAATATGCGGAAAAACCGAAATGTGCAAAACAGATTAATAACAGTATTTACCTGTATTTATTTAATTTGTATTTCTGCAGGTTTCTTAAAACCATATAAAAACTGTCCGCCTATAGCTATTTTACGATATAGCGTGTTTGTGATAATAGCCATCGACAACGTTAATGCTGGTAGTGGCGATTACTTGCGTTGTTGGAGAATATTGAAACGGTGTCAAAAAACATATTAGATACTGTTTCAGGTGAACTTTAGACCGACAGTTCTTTTTGAAAAAACCTTTTTTTTCTGAAAGAAATTTTTATGTATTCGGGAGAAACGAAAAAGTTATTTGTTTACTTAAAGAGTTACTAAAACATCTGTTAGGATGACTACTTTTTCTATTTTATTTAAGTAAACTTACATTACAGCAGGATCACCGAAAACTAAAATTTGATAATATTATATGACAAAACTAGATATTTGTAAAAGTTTTATAGAAATATAATTTTTATATTTCATTTTAATGAACACACATTGCAGCAATATCACCGAAGACTAAAAGGGTGTTTCACAGCTTAGCCAACAAACTTAAAGGGCTTAATCTACACTAAAAAAATATGAAAAAATTACATATAAACAGGGTGTTTAAAATTTTAACTTTTATACCAAATGACATATTTTTAAAAAACTTGGGGACGCCGTCTATGCATCAAAATACATTTTTGTTGAATACTAAAAATAATTAAATATTACCAGTGTCGTCTATACGGGTTTTAAGGTAAATTAAATTTTTAAAAATTGTACGCCACTGCATTTTTATAAAATAAAAATATTTCTTAAATTCTCATTAAGTTTGGAATTTCTTGACTTCTTTTATTTAAGGCACGGTTTTCGCGTAAATAAATAAAAACCTTAAATATATATCGAAGGAAATTTTTCACTGTAGTATATGGTATTATCCATACAAAATGTCCGTGTCGAGTAATGGTTTTTATTTATTTACGCGAAAACCGTGCATCAAAAACGAAAAGGTAAGAAATCCAATTTGTTTTAAACTTGATGGGAATTAAAAAAATATATTGTAGATAAAAGTAGTGACGTACCATTTTTTTATTAAAAATATTTACTTTAAACCCTTCATGAACGACACTGGTAATAAATAATTTTTTTCTCGTATGCCAAAAAATGTGGTTTGGTGCATAGAAGGCGTTTTCCGAACTTTTTAAAAATATCTTAATTGGTATAAAAGTTTTTATAATTTTTACACCGTATAGTCTGAAAACTATAAGACGTTTAGAACAATTTTTTATATGAAGTTTTATCATATTTTTTACTGTAAAATTAGCCCATAAAGTTTGTCGGCTAAGTTGTAAAACACCCTGTCTGCACAAATTTGTCTATATGGTTTATTTATTTCAATGGCGGAACTGGCCGTCTTATGGGACCCCAGCGGTAATTACGCCAGTGGGCGGGATGAACCATATAGGCTATCGCTTATTCGTTATTTCGATGTCTTAAATGATCAGTATATTTTTTATATCCCAAAAAAACATTTTCTATTAAGTTTGTGTAATATGTAGACTAAAGTGTCGCGAATAGTTTGTCTCAAGAGTATGTTTAAGTCTAAAATTAATTTTAAAAATTACTACTTCAAATATATGGATCTCCTATTATGTTTCTTTTTTCGAATGCCTATTTACTCCGAAACATAGTTCTAAATATAGGACATTGCTCTTTATTCATTAGTCAATGCATTTATTATACTTCCATATTGAACTTCCTAATAACATGTTATTAAAAAATATGACTTTTTAAACATGAGACGTACAACGCGCTCTACGTCCTACGTCTGAAAGTAGGTTTGCATGCATGGAAACACGATGCGTACACGATACGCGCCTACATGTGAAAGGTTTATAACATTTTCAATGCAAACATATTTTTGTAAAAACATTCATTCCCTTGGTTAATTCTGTAGTTTTTAAATTTGTGATCGTCATTTACTAACCTAGAAAGGTATGACAAATATTTTTATTTTAATTGAAACCCTCTAAATACAAAGTGTTTAAGATAGGAAGGACCAGTATGGGCATCTTGGAAATGGTAAGAAATACGAAGTCGGTTAAAAGGAACAAAGTTGAGCTTTTATGTGCCCACACAAAATTAAAAATTTGTTTTATTGCTTTCCTAGTCTTATTTAAAATAGAATTTTAAAATATATTGCCACTTTTTACACTCTATCTAATATTGGTATTTTATTTTAATTGCGATATTTCGTTTTTAGGGGACTGATGTTTTACTTTTAAAATTTAAAAGCCGATTTTAATACAAATTTATTGATAAATCACAAATTGAGGTTTAATCCTAATAGAGACCTGTATTTCTAGCAATTTAATAAAATTGGTAAATTCCACATTTTAAGTTAATAAATTACTTTTAAAAATGCAAAGCTAAACAAAAAAATACAGCATCACTTAGTTATATTTTTTAAATAAATATAAAAATTTAAATGCCATTTTTTTTTAGTTTAAACGTTTAACCGTAATACAAACTGATAGACTAAAAAAGTAGCAGCGCAAAAGTGCATTTTTAGTTTTTCGTTTTTTTCTTGCTTATTTCTGTAGATATAAAATAAACTTTAAATTATCTGTATGGCTATATTCTTAAAACTATGAAAGATAGACATATTATGTAAATATGCTATTTAAAATTTAAAAATAATAATAAAATGCACTTTTGCATTGCTACTTTTTAGTCAATCAGTTTGTAAACCGGTTAAAGGGTTAAACTAAAAAAATGGCGTTTAAATTTCTATATTTAATTAAAAAATGTAACTAAGTGACGCTGTGTTTTTTTTTTGTTTAGCTTTGCATTGTTTAAAAGTAATGTAATAACTTATAATGTGGAGTTTACCAGTTTTAATAAATTGCTAGAAATACAGGTCTCTATTAGGATTAAACCTCAATTTGTGATTTATCAATAAATTTGTATTAAATTTTGATAGTAAAATATCAGTCCCCTAAAAATGAAATATCAATTAAAATAAAATATTAATATAATATTAGATAGATTAAGTGGCAATGCAGAAGTGCAATATATTTTAAAATACGATTTTAAATAATACTAGGAAAGCAATAAAACTAATTTTTAATTTTGTATGAGCACATAAAACCTCAACTTTGTTCCTTTTAACCGGCTTCATACCTCTTACCATTTCCAAGATGCAGCTGCATATACTGGTCCTCCCTATCTTGAACACGTTGTATTCAGAGGGTTCCAATTAAAATAAAAATATTTGTCGGACCTTTCTAGGTAAGTAAATGATGATTACAAATTTTAAAACTACAGAAGTAACCCAGGGAATTATTGTTTTTACAAAAATATGTTTGTATTGAAAATATTATAATCTTTTCACATGAAGGCGCGTATCGTGTACGCATCGTGTTTCCATCACTGATCTCGATGGATTGCCAATGTTATAACCTGCGCGAAACAAAAGTTACATTTCATGGGCGAAAAACCCGGTTTGTGCGCAAGCAAGTTGAGGTTAAACGCGCTTGGCGCCAAACAAACTATTCGCATTATCCGAAAGAATTTGTTGACGGCGTCCTAGTTTTCTTTTCGAAGTACGGTAGCTAATAAGCGTCACGGTCAGACCGCGGACGAAGGGTACGGGGTGCCGGTGTTTGTATTTAGCCACGGCTTTTAAGTGCGCATGTTCGTCCACCCATTCATTTGTTTACTGCGCGAGGTCGTAAAAATCCGAAAAATGCTTTATGCCACTGCGGATCTAAATGTAGGTTATCTATGGTTTCCATGCAAACCTACTTTTAGACGTAGGACGTAGAGCGCGTTCTACTTCTCATGTTTAAAAAAGTCATATTTTTAATAACATGTTATTAGGAAGTTCAATATGAAAGTATAATAAATGCATGCAAAACTATGTTTAGGAGTAAATAGGCAATCGAAAAAAACATAATAGAAGATCCATATATTTAAAGTATTAATTTTTTAAACTTAATTTTAGACAGTGGAGTACTAATTTTTTCTTAAAAAGAAAATTAATACAAATCTTGTTCGAAAGCCACTGGTATTTTTTTACCTTTACACCAAAACATGTAATGTTATGATCAAAAGAAGAGTGCCAAATTTTGTGAATATATCTAGAGTGTTAGAAAAGTTATAATAAAAAAACATTTTTAAAAAACTTTAACACCATGTAATTCGGAAATAAAGCAATTTTGGAAATAACTTTATTTAAAAAATGTTCTTTTTTTTGCGTTTCATACAGGGTTTAAAAAAATATAAGCTATAAAATAATGTTACCCTAGCACCTTCCATTTTAAACAGAAGCTCAATAATTAGGTAATTTTGTACAACGATTTTTGGAGATATTTTAAAATCAGTGTAATATGAGATTGTTAAAACTTATGTTAGTTTAATATCTCTTAAGGATTTTTAAAAAGCCCAAATGGTTTGTTTAAGTATTCTTTTGTAAACAATATAAAAACAGGATGCTCAATATTATTAGTCCTAAATAGTAAAATGTCTTTTTCTACCAGAATATAACTATTAAATATAACTTTTCCTGTTCATAAACACACAGAATTACAAGCAAAAGAGCAAACAATTAATAAATCTGGCCTCTTGGACACGTACGTAAACACGTGGACTGCGCTGAAACAGCTTTTAACTTCTTCTTTAAAAGTCAATACATCAGTTAATTGATTGGATTTTAAGCGTATTTAAATAACAAAATACTTCGGTGCTTAAGCTATGAAGCCGTATTGACATATAATTAAATGGGTATATTTTTCGTTCAGTGCAAATACTGTGCATTTTTATAATTACTAATATTGACAAAGCTTTGGACATTTCTGAAGTTATATCGCTAACAGCCAATTAATTGAAAATAAATAGCATATCTTGTTGCTCATTAAGGTAATACTAATAATAAAATAATGGATTTAAATAATGGATTATGTTCTCTAAAACAAACATTGTATGTTTACTTGGACCGTACATCTATAAGTTAGCTATTAATAATTAATCCTTAATCTAAACCACCAATTTTTACATATCTGCAAGGTCATTAATGCCTTTAATTAATTAATGCCAGTGGAAGGAGAATTTACCTGGTTTTTCAATGGACCTAAGGCCGATCTAATGTTACTTAAAACGCTGAATGCCAGTAGTAAAAACTGAACTATCCATTAAAGTTTACTCCTTGAACCATTAAGGCGTTAGAGGGCTTCTTAAAAAGGCGATTAATCTGCAATATTTGTTGTTAATGTGTTGTAAAATAATTTAAAAAGGTACCATTCATTGTTATTCAACTGCAGAATTTTTAAAAATAAATTTAAACGTATCCATTAGATTAAGTTAAGTCGGACCCATTTCAAAGCGTCATTTTTAAATAAAATATTTTTGGCTTCTCCCGAGAATAAAGATATTAAATAAATATTTTAAGAAAATTAAACTTTTTATATATTACGCTATTGTGCTTTTGCAATAATACTATTAAAATTAAAAGATTAAATTAAAAAAAAATAATAAAATTAAATTAAATTTTTATTCCCAGAAAACAAAATAAACTATAACAAAGACGTAATTTTTGTATACCTGTATTAAAAGTTTGTCACAAGATTTAAGTACTCGTATTTACTTAGTTTGAAAATTAAGAAGGTTAATCAGATTAGGTTATTTATTTTATTTGCTTATCTCCTCGGGTAAATCTCGCGTCAAACTTTTTAACCATATAAGTATGTAATGATATTATATTTTTATAGTAAAAGTTTTAAATAAAATTATTTTATTCTTTTTAGTGTATTTTAATAAAAGCTTGTTTTTCAAATAGGTTTTTTTACTTATAATTTTTTTACCCTTTAGTTATAGCTGAATATGTATCTCACTCTGTTCATCTCACTCAACTCATCATTGTTACTGTTTTTTTTTTGGTTCGTTTTCAACTCACAAGCGTAGCAAGAGGAAGGAGGTGTGTAAGAAGGGGTCCCCAAAAAAAATAGATGTTCCCCGGTGTTTCGAAACAACATATTGGCCATAAAAAACATGGTATTCCCTATTTAACGGCTTTCTTTTTATTTGAAATCTTTTTTTTATGCACAAAAAGTAAATACTGTGAAGTAAGGACCCCACTTACAATTTCGCCGCCCCCACTCTCTTTAACTTGCAGACCCTTTTTTTATAATAGAAGGCCCCACTTACTTTTCCGCCGCGAGCCCCGATCCCCGATACCTGTAGGTAGGGTTGCCAGATGTCCGGTTTTTGACCGGACAGTCCGGTTTTTTTATGTCTGTCCGGTCGACAAAAGCTTAGAAAACCGGACAACAGAATGTCCGCTTATTTGTGGGACTTGGATAAAAAGGCCATAATTAAAAAAAATGTTATTTTGTTTAATCTGCAACAACACATGAAATATAATCAAAGTTTCCAAGTGTGAATAATTATCTATCTTTGTAAACATGTAAAATAATTACAGGTTACAAATCAAGACTTCACAATACAGTCCAATATTAAATTAAAATTGGAAAATATTTGGACAGACAAAGAAAATCGTCTGTCTTTACAGAGTGTTACAGAATGTTGTTAGGAAAATTTTTACAAATTCTGTATCAAAAAATATAAAGAAAAGTTAATTTAAACATAGGTCCGGCAATGCATTCAGTGCCGTAGCGTAGCGTAGTAAAGTAGGGCCCATAAAAATTAAGGGACAAAAAAAGGTCCTCATGCGATGTTTTGTTTTTAACTTTCTTTATATACAGGCTGTTACAAATTCGTGAAACACCATTAGGATCTTGGGCAAGAGATACAGGGTTGGTTAAATTGGGGCAAAGTTGCGTATTTTTATGCTTGACAATATTCCGTTTTAAATTTGCAGCCTTTCCGGAGTTATCCGGCAAAACCCGAAATTTTGCAGTTTTTATTGTTTTTTCGGTTTATTTAGGGAGATATTTTAAAACTAACGATACAATAACATTGCCACTTTTTCTGTTCTATAAAATCATGTCACTAAATTTAGAATCCGACGTTTTGTTTTTAAGCCACCATCATTAACTTTGTTTTTTAAATGGCGGAATATCTGGTTTTAAACTTAATACCCTCGTATTTTAATTCTAAATACAACGGTAAATCACACTTTACATTTATGCGACGTTTCGAACAAAAAAAACCACCATCCATTATTAAATTACGTTTTTATTCCAAACGATTTTGGAAATTTTCATTTAAAGGTAAGTATCGTTATTTGTAATGGCGAAATGGTGAATGATGATGATTTATCGGTTCAAAACGTCGCATAAATGTAAAGTGTGATATATCGCTGGTTTTAAAATTAAATTACGAGTTTAGTAACTTTAAAACCAAATATTTCGCCCATTTAAAAAACAAAGTTGATGACGATGGCTTGAAAACAAAACGTCGGATTTTAAATGTAGTGACATCATTTTATAGAACAGAAAAATGACAATGGTAATGTGTCGTTAGTTTTAAAATATCTCTTCAAATAAACCCAGAAAACAATAAAAACCGTTTCCTAAAATTTCGGTTTTGCCAGATAATTCCGGAGCGGCTGCAAATTTTTAAGTTTTTAAAACGGAATATTGTTAAGCATAAAGTTGCGCAACTTTGCCCTAATTTAACTAACTCTGTATCTCTTACCGTTTCCAAGATCCTAATGGTGTTCCTCGAATTTTTAACAACCAGTATATTAGTTCCTTAAAGAAGTGGCGTACATTTTTTTGTTAGAAATCTTCGGTTACCACTTGATGGGCTACGCCCTGTTCTAACCCTCTAGCTGTAATACGATTAGGCATTTGCATCAAGGACTCCAAAAACCCCAGTCCACTTATTTAGACGAATTGGAGCAAAATAGTTTAACTTACGTTCGTATTCTCAGCAAGTCTTTTTATTTGATAGCCATCATATTGTAGAAAAGCAAGAAAAACTTAGTCCACCATACTGGATTGATGTAACTCTAATTTTTAAGTTACTCTCAGCAAGCCCCTTTGTTTAGTACCCATAATGCAGCAAGGCATTAAAAATAACTAGTCCTCCATCTTGGATTTAGAATACCGTCCCTTTGGTTTTTGTCTTACTTTCGGAAAGCCCTTTCATATGATACCCATACTGTAGAATCTTTGGTATTCCGCCATGTTGGATTTAGAATAATGTTACTTTATTTTGGAGTTATTTTTAGCACACCCTTTTATTTGATACCCATATTGTAGGAGTGCATTAAAAATAACTACTCCGCCATCTTGAGTTTTCCGGTTAGTATGCTGGGGTACATATGCAGAGACTGGGTGTGCTCATTGAGCCTAATAAATTTGAAGATCGCCTAAATGTGTGGAAAAACCCAAAATTCTCAAAAAATTAGAATATTATATTAATCTTTTGGTAGCAACATTGTAACCTTTTTAAAATAAACTGAAATAAAATTAATTACGTAAAATTAATTCATATTTCAAATTACGGAAGTTAAGGATTATTTATTTAATATAATGAAAAGAATTCAGAGAAGCATAATTATTACACCAGTAGCAGATTAAACGATTAAATTTTTGGTGTAAAAATGATCTAAATGGACTTTAAGAAACATTTTCTCAGATTGCGTTCTACGAGTTAAGCTGGATTTATAAGTTGACGTTTCTGTTTGCCATTTGACGTTTTCAGTTAGAAGATGAAACAACAACTTTGCATTTGTCAATTTATAGTTTCCGTTTACCATTTTTATATACCATATCAGAAACCGAAACGTCAAACGGCGATCGGTAACGGAAACGTCAATCTATAAATTCAGCTTTAGTGCGGAAAAGTTGCAGTGACAAGCAGGAGCGGACCATGATACAACGAATACAAAAGGTAGGATCAACACCGATTCCAAATTGGTTCGCCCCACGCATGTCGTAGCGATGCGAGTTTTTTTGCGCAATATTTAAATTTAAGCCCTAAGAAAGCCTGCAGGATATATTATTTAATGTTAACTAGTATAAAATGTTATGAGCTTAAACGAAACCTCTATAATTGAACGTGACAACGTCAAAAGAAAATAGTTGCATTTTTCAAAATAAAATTAAACAATTTACACCATATTCACTTTTCACTGCATTTCCTATTTGACGAAAACATGTAAATTTATTATTGTATAGCAGCCGGCTCCATCGAATTATAAGACGTTATCACGTCAAAAATGGCAACCGAAAATAAACTCAGGGGCACCGGTATAAATTTAAATATACAGGTAATAATTCTTTACTTTGGGTAATATCTACGTCATCATCAGCAAAAATTACTAAAATACAAATTAGCGACTTAGTTACGCAAAATAATAATAGAGGCGGTTGGTGGAATTTAAATTATTATTATTCATTTTTAATAACGGGCTATTAATACAGTCCAAAATTTTAGTGTTATTGCAACACAAAAGTCGTTTTAAATCAAAACCATATCAATTTATCCCTTTAAAATGTCTCATATCATGTCGATCAATAAATAAATAATAAGCCAGTTTATCCCTGATTGAAGACAGGCAACCGCTGTATACAATACTTTTTACAGTTAGTCGTGTGTTAAATATATAACCGCATTTTACCTGTGCTGCTTAGACCAAATATAAAAAATTTATAAAAGTTTATTTATTTAATGTTTTACTTGGCAAAAGTTAATCTTTTAATAATATTTATTTTATCAATATTTGGCTAGAAGGCTCAAAATAAAAATTATACATTTCTAGTTGATCTTAATTCAAACGTCTAATTCAAGGTAAATAAAATATCTATAGGTAAACAGAATATCTAAGATTGATTGACAATAGTGGATTTGATAACAAAACCATTTTCTAAAACTATAAGGGATTTCCAAAAGATTTTAGTATCATTTATTGATAATTAATACCTATCACTGTCAACCGAAACCGATAAAAAATCAGCATACATACCTATTATGTATTTTTTTAACATACATAAAAAATGCGGATAGGTGTTATATATTTTTTTACGGTATTTAATAAAACAGTTTAAATAAAAAATATGTTTTGCTGACTTCAGTTATTTTCCTAAATATACATGCGTAGAATGTAAAAAAACAAAATCCATACAAAAGTTTTTCTTTGGAATAAAGAAAAAAATGTTTATTTATAATTTATTCGCGATACTTCCAATTGGACCATTTAAATCGCACAATAAAGGTCAAAACCCTTGGCGCTCAGGTCTTGGTACGCTCACCGAACGGTCAAATATTTTACATGCTTTTTAAATAAATGACCTGGAATTCATTTAGGCTAAGTTCACATGGTCGCGCGACAACGCACGTTTGTAGCTCGTTAACGCGCGATGATGTATTCAGATGGTCGCGCGTTGATAGCGCAGCAGCCCGCGGTTGTCTATTCCGAGTTTGCGAGAACGCAGCATTGTAGCGTCGTTAGTCGTCGAAAATGGAAGTTGAGGAGGCAATCTGTTTATGGGTGTTGTATCGGAGGTTGAAACATCGACGTCGACGAAGAGAAAGAAGATATTGGGTGCATCCTATTTTAAGCGAGAGAACCACTTTGAGTCTATATATTACCTTATATCCAGAGCTAAGAAGACATGAAGATAAGTTTTTCAACTATTTCAGGATGTCGGTCACGTCATTTGACTGTTTAATGAGCATTATTGAAAACGACTTAAGGTGCAGTGATAATGCTATACGATACTGCATATCGCCGAAAGAAAAAGTCATTGTTACGTTAAGGTAAGCTTTTAATTGAATATAAGTAATAATATAGTGAATAAGGCATACTATTTTATTATAAATCAAAAACATTTTTACACTTGTTCGTTAAGTACTGTTTTCATCGCTGTTAAACAAATCAAGTTCTTGAGTTTCTGCACTAGATAGTGGTGATGGTGTATATTGTGAATTTGTATTTGTAGTCTCTGTTTGAGAATATGTCGTATATCCATACTGAGAAGGAGGTTGATATTCATAGTGCCGCACGGAATTCTCTTGTGTAACTAATCTGTTTCTAGGCAATGGGTGGCGTTCCTGGGGATTTGCGTTATGTTGACTGTAAGAACTAGATGGCTGATTTGTTAAATAGGAAATATCGTATATAGATGCATTAGAAGGCAGTGGCTGCCGTTCCTGGAATTGCGGAGTATTTGCATGTACTTGGTTTCGTGCTATTAAATTATATATTTCAATCTTCACTCTTAAACGGTTGTGCTCGGGTATTTTTTTAGTTCTTTAAATAACGATAGGCAAAATAGTTTATCTTCATCGTCTTCTTCTTTTTCTATAGGTCTTCTTTGGTTCATACTCTTTTCTAATATATTGGCAAAGTGTTCGTCGGCTGGATGAAGTTTATTCTTCTTTTTAGCAAGTGGATATTCTCCCGGAGGTCTGAAGTTGCTGTCACTGTTTCCTTCAACTGATTCGGGAACGTCGTTATCATTATCATCCTCTACTTGAAAACTACCGTCAGTTTTTCTTTTTTGTACGGTGGGTTGCAAAAATGTTAACCTTTGAAAATACGCCGAAGTAGATTTCGATATTGCTGCCGAACCAGATTTTAAAGTTTTATTTTTTTTCATATCTCTCACATATACATCACGTAAATTCTTCCATTTTTTCTGTAGTGTTGATCCTGAAATAGAAATAATAATAATATTTATTCTATTGCAGGTATCTGTCAAGTGGTTGTTCGTTAGCTGAATTGCAGTATGGTTATAAAATTGGAAAGTCTACATTATCGGGTGCAATTCAACAAGTGTGCAAGGTGATATGGGAGAAGTTAAAAGCAGTTGTCATGAATGCACCGAGTAAAGAGAAATGGATACAAATAGCTGAAGAATTTGAACAAAAAGCTTATTTTCCTAACTGCATCGGTGCATTGGATGGAAAGCACATTCGATTAATTCAGCCTCCAAACTCTGGATCTATGTATTATAATTTTAAACATTTTTTTCATTGGTGCTAATGGCTTTATGTGACGCTAACTACTGCTTTATATGGGTCGACGTTGGAGCTTATGGTAAAGATAGTGACTCAGGAATTTTCAAAGAAAGCACCTTATACAAAAAACTCACTGAAAAGTCATTAAATATTCCTGAACCCAAATCGATAACAAATAACTGCGCTAATAAGTTACCATATGTAATAGTGGCAGATGAAGCTTTTGCCATGATGGAAAATTTAATGAGGCCGTATGGTGGCAAAATGCTGTCACACGCAAAAAAATATATAATTACCGTTTATCGTTAGCTCGAAGATATGTTGAATGCACGTTTGGAATTATGTGCAACAAATGGCGAATTTTGCACCGACCCATAGACGTTAAACTTGACTTTGCTGAAAACATTGTTAAAGCTATTTGTGTCTTGCACAACTTTGTCAGAATTAAAGATGGTATCACACACGAGGATACAGTTCATGCCGCACCATTGTTGAATATGAATAGATCACACACTGGGCGCGCAGTTCGAGACGCAGATAAAGTTCGAACTGCATTTACAGATTACTTTGTAAATAACGGAAGACTAGACTGGCAGGATGGTATGGTCTAAACAATATTACTTTTATAATAATATTTAAAGAGAAAAATAAATAAATGTTGTTCTTACCTAAATTCTTTTTTTCTCTTCAGTGTCATCAGCATTGCAAAAAATCAAAACCAGTTGCTCCCAAGCCCGTTTCTTCAGTGTTTTATTAGAATATTCCTTCGAATTCAAGTTCCATATGGCTGGTCTTTTTTCTATTTCATCGATAAACAAGTCGGTATTAAAATCATCGTCCATCTTGCAACTTCGTACGTCTAACCGGCTCTAATCGCGCTAATCAACTGAACACGTCTATGCCTGATTGTTGTACTTCAATACGCGCGACGTCGCGCACATTACGCGCGAATCAAGATACTGGCGACAGAGCAAAGACCATCGCGCGCGATCGCAAGTTTACGCGCGATGACGCGCGACCATATAAACATTTGTATATGACTACTCTGCATCTTTAGTCGCGCGGTTTGTTGTACGCGCGTTCACGCGCGATCATCTGAACTTAGCCTTAAATAGCATGTAAAATATTTGACCGGTCGGTGAGCGTACCGAGACCTAAACGCCTGGTGTGCTTTGTCCTTTATAGTTAATATGTTAATTTCTTTGTTTTAATTACCCCTGGGAGAAAATGTTTTAAAGGTGAATCCTTGGTATTTTTTTGCAAATTTAATAAAATACTATCAATAAATTTACAATTTGCAAAAAAATATCCGTTTTACTTAAAACCACAACCAGTTCACATTTTTTCCCTCCTTAATTTTTTTATGGAAAAATGTCTAATGTCTTTATTAAAATAAAATGTTTTTTACGAAATTTGTAAATTAAGAAATTGAGAATGAAATTTAATCAAATTTAAGAAAAAATAACGCTGCTAACTAGCCACACTCGTTAGGTGCCTAGCGAACACCGTACATCAAATTAAAAAAGCAAAAGATCAAATTTGTTTCAAACTAAATAATGATTGTAAAAAATATTGTGCAGTGGCGTACAATTTTTTTCTTAAAAAATATACACGTTAAACTCCACATTTACTACCCTGGTAAAAAGATTTTTTTCTTGTATGCCAAAAAATGACTTTTAATTCTTAGGAGACGTCTTTCAATTTTTTAAAAATATTTGAATTGGAATGAAAGGTATTATAAAACAAATATTTTTAAAATTTTAAACACCCAGTAGTTTAAAAAGTAACACGTTTAAAATTTAAAACAACTTTGTTTTTAAGTACAAACACGTTTGCGCTATCCGGTCTGTCGCTCTTAAATATTATTTTTAGAAATTCCACAATATTCTACAAATTTCTCAATTGCTTTGTTTTAAAACTAATTGGTTATAAAAGGATTTTTAAGGAATTGTTATCTTTCGCCGACCAAACGCGCTAGAGTTTCGCGTTTGCGGCGTTAATGATGTTGTTAGATCTACTATGCACCGGTCAGTGCAATTGGGCAGCAGGTTTTTTTTTAACATTGGTCGATAATAATTTGGCCGCCCCTAAATTTGGCCGCCCACGTGCGGTGCACGTTTTCGCCTTCCGCTAGGATCGGCCCTGCACACTGTATATAATTTTTATTATTCGCTTTTTTAAAATTTTAATCATAAATAATAAATTAATAAAATAAAGCAAAAAATATACTTTGTTCATAGTCACTTTAATTGAATGTTTAGCCGTGACAGCTGTTTCGTAGTACAACTACATTTTCAAACGTTCAGCTGTCACGGCTAAACATTCAATTAAAGTGACTATGAACAAAGTATATTTTTGCTTTATTTTATTAATTTAAAATGTACGGTCACAAAGTAACGGACGAAACCATAAATTCTTTTTTAATAATAAATTAATATTATAGTTGTTGACGTTTACCGAGCAGTACGTCGAAGGAAATAATTTTGATTCGATAAGGGACAAAGATGAAATTGTGCAATAAGAGACTATATTGAGTTACTGGCAATCATAGATCTATACTAATTTTATAGAGGTGAGGATTGTAATTTTGATTGCTTGTTTGTTTGTAAGGACTAATCTTCGAAAATACTAAACCGATCACAAAAATTCTTTTAGAAAGCTTCACTATTTAGGAGTGCTATAGGCTTTATTTTATTATGATTAAACAAAAAGTTTCTAGAAAAAATATAATATAAGCCCAACGAAGTGGGTTGGCTAGTTTTTGTATAAAGTATAAAAGTTTTTAGTTTATTTAATAACAGAATTAATTTTTATTGCAAAACAACGAAAAATTACATACACGTTAAGCTAAGTAAAAAGGTATATAACCTGAAAAGCAACAACAAAGCGGAATCAATGCACAGTGCGTTGAAAGATTTGGGGACAAAAATCCACTAGTTATTTTATTATTAAGTTATTATTAGCTGACCCGGGGCATTGATTATATTTTTCCCTCTGAACCTTTTGTTCAATCATAATAAAATATAGCCTGTAGCACCCTTGAATAATGTAGCTTTCTGATTGTGAAGCAATTTTTTATGGTAGGTGGTAGAGGAGCTTTCCTCGCCTGAGGAGGTACCACCCCACTCACCCTTTAAAGGACCCGTGAAGTCTTAATGAACGTTTCGGGTTCTGGGTGTGTGAGTCAGTTTTCCTTCTTCCTTCTTTTTCTTTTCTTTTTTCCTTTTAACTCCCCAAACTATGTACAAATGATGGCGGCCCACCCGGAAGTAAAATATTCCGGAGGTAAAATACCCCTCCATTCGAATCTCCGGGCGAGTGGTTCATCCGGGAGGCCTTCATCGAGAAGTTTTATTTCTTTTGCAAACATATGAGGGCTCAACACCAATATAAACGCCGTTCACCATCACCTTCAGTCACCTAAGCCCCACATATTGTTTCTAACGGAAACACAAATAAGTTCTAAATCTTCAACCTGCCACCTTCTCTTCCCAGGCTACGAACTTATTTCGTCTTTCCGCCTATATGGTGGCGTATGTGCTTACGTCCGCAACGATCTGGCTTGTGTTCGAGTTTCCAATCTTGAATCGGGTAGGCCTGATATCCTTTGGCTTAAACTTTCCCTTAGGTCTTCAGATCGATAGCATAATTTCTCAGTTTCCATCGGCTGAAGTAATCGTGCTTGGCGACTTCAATGTCCATAATAAGGATTGGCTGGGCTCTTTAAAAACTGACCCCCAAGGCAGAGCAGTCGAAATCTTTGCAGTCAGTAACTCTCTTACCAACCTTATTATGAAACCCACCTACTTTCCTAGAGTCCCAAATCATAGTTCAAATCCCCTAGATCTCTTTCTTACTACCAACCCCGAACTCTATGAAACATCTGTCACAGCACCCCTAGGTCGCTCAGATCATGGCTTAGTTATTATATCTTACCCTGCACATCCCGAGGTAAATGAATACATACCACCAAGCACCATATGGCACTACAACTCAGCCGACTGGGATGGCCTAAGGGACTTCTTCGCCACTTACCCCTGGAATTCCATCTGCTTTTCTTCTAGTGATCCTTCTCAAATTTGCAATCCACTATCTGAATCAATTCAATTGGGCATTGAAACCTATATTCCACACACCATCAAGAACTCCAAACAATCCAAAACAAACCCTGGTTTTCCAAATCTTGTGATAAAGCTAGAATTTTAAAAGTTCAGGCTCACAAGAGGTTTCTACAGGATCCTAGTCCAGAAAACCGACAGGCCAGCATTGAAGCAAGAAACTACTACAATCAAAAAATTTCTGAAGCCAAAGACTCCTTTGACAATCGTATTAAAAACAAAGTTCTTTCTTGCTCAAATGGCAGCAAATCTTTCTGGTCCTTTGCGAAAAACATAAGTAGGAATTTTTGTACCAGTTCTTTCCCACCACTAGCTTTGGAAGATACAATTATTTCTACCGCTAAAGAAAAGGCAGAACTATTTGCCAAACAATTTGCTGCCAATTCAACCCTTGACCCTCCCGTAAATCATCCAATTTCAACGGTTACCCCAGTTCCTCATAAAATGCCCGATATTATTTTTAAAGAAAAACACATTAAGCGTATCCTTTCTTCCCTTAACACCAAGAAATCGTCTGGGCTGGATGGCATACCAGCAATCGTTTTAAAAAATGTGCTCCAGAACTTGCACCAATCTTAACTCGGCTCTTTCGAATTTCTTACGACACAGGTATCTTTCCGAAGAGCTGGAACGCTGCACGTGTTCAACCTATTCCCAAGAAAGGATCTAAATCTCTTCCATCTAACTATAGACCAATTTCAATTCTCCCAGTTCTTTTTAAGGTAATGGAAAAATTAATTAATTCACAAATTCTTAAGTACTTAGAAAAACACAAAATTTTGCATGACAGGTAGTATCTACAGCAGATCTTCTTTTCTTCGTATCCCACTGTTGGAATAAGTCCCTTGAGTTTCTAGGTGAGTCCCAGATCGTTGCTCTTGATATATCCAAAGCTTTTGACAAGGTCTGGCATGCCGCAATTCTTAATAAACTTCCCTCCTATGGTCTTTCAACTAAACTCTGTACTTGGCTCTCTAGTTATCTATCTGATCGACGTATATCAGTTATTGTGGGCGGCCATTCTTTAAGCTTTCACCAAGTAAATGCTGGAGTCATCAGGGCTCAGTTCTGGCACCAACATTGTTCCTTCTTTACATCAACGACCTTCTCTCGTCCACAACTAATTCCATTCATAGTTTCGCCGACGATAGTACCCTTCACTCCAGTTTTCAGGTTCCTAAACCTATTACTAAACCTGATTTGGAAAACAAACGCAGAGCGATGCAGATATCTCTTTCGCAGGATCTTAACTTAATATTGGATTGGGGCGCCAAAAATCTCGTCCATTTTAATGCATCCAAAACACAGTCATGGTCCTTGTCGCGAAAAGAGTCATCAAATACTCATCCTCTACTTATGACCAAAGACACCTTCAATCTCGTGGGCGTCACATTTGAAAGTAACCTTAACTGGCATAAACACATTGTATCTATAGCCACGGCAGCTTTAAAAACGCTTGGATTTCTCTTTCGAGCCAAAAAGTATTTTTCCGCTTCTAATTTATACACTTTATATGTGTCCCAAATCCGACCTTCCTTGGAATATTGTTCTCATCTCTGGGGCATGGCGTCCCCCACAACCCTAAGCATTCTTGATTCTATTCAAAGAAGAGCTATTCGTCTCATTAATGATCCCTCACTTACAGAAAGGCTTCCCTCTCTTGCCCATCGTCGGGCTGTGGGCGATTTATCGCTTTTTATAGGTACTTCCATGGCTTTTGCTCTGAAGAATATAGTATAGTTCCTCCACTTACGGTTCCCAACAGAGAAACTCGTGGTTCCGCGCGTATGCATCCCTATACGGTCCAACTGGACGGGCCCCGAACTTCTCACTTCAGAATGAACTTTTATCCCTAGAGTTTCTAGATTGTGGAACCTGCTGCCCGCGGAGGTCTTTCCTTCCCTCCCAAATCTTTAAGTATTTAAGTCCCGTGTCAACAAACTCCCTTTTACCTCGCTTAAGACACCCACGGTACGTTAGTATTTAGGCTTTTGCCTTCGTGGTTTGTCCAAAGATTTAAAAAAATATTATCGGTTCAGTATTTCTGAAGATTAGCCCTTACAAACTTATAGACAAACAAACAAAGTTACAAACTTTACCTCTGTATAATATAAGTATATATTGAGTGGGGTACAGTGCTCTGCTAATACAGAAAGTAATACTGTAATAGTATTACTCATTTAACTTTTTGTTCAAAGTTTAGTGTATCATATCTCATAATACAGACAGAATTTTTAAAATTTAGGAACTTACCTAATTTGATCCGCTCAATTTAATGCAATAAAAATAAATGGGACATTCCATTTAAAAAATTAAAGAATATAATAATAGCACAAAACTGGAAAACCTGGCAACTATGTCGATATCACTATTTAATTTCACATATCCAAAACACCCTAAAAATTAATTTTGGTATATGAAGCTTTGGCGGTTTTAGAGATATTTTAGAGCTGCGATACTTTTTACTAACTCAGTATTATACATTTAACCTAGCTGATACGGTAAACATAAATTATGTATTATATTCTATACTTATGGTAGATAATACTTAAGTTAAACCCACACCAAAGATTAGAATATTTTTTAAAATTTTTGCCT
Source organism: Listronotus bonariensis (assembly GCA_014170235.1). NCBI lineage: Eukaryota > Metazoa > Arthropoda > Insecta > Coleoptera > Curculionidae > Listronotus > Listronotus bonariensis. Next base: position 25,225 of record JACEGR010003382.1, read on the forward strand.
AAACAAGCTACATTAATATCTGACCATTATTATAAATTAATTAAAAGTAATTCTAGAATATAAAAATTTTAAACCATCAAAAAATAAAGCTATGTTTAAATAATTATAATGAACAAAAATTAATGTTTTTTTTTCAAGAAGTGCAACAAGCTAAAACGGGCCTTAGGCGGCAATTCCAATTTTTATTGTTTTTCTTGTTTCCCAAAATAGTCAATTTAAAAAAATAATAATTTTGGGAAATTAAAATAGGCATTAAAATTATTTACTTTAATTTATCATATTTTTTTATTTAATTTTTTACGGGATTTTCATTGTAAAAATGGTGGGCTAAAACGAAATAATCCAGGAAGCCCTTTTAACCGTAATTAATCTAGCTCTTAAAAAGCTAAATACTTTTTTTTCAATAACCAGTGATGTTTAATCTTCTTCTTTCTGAACATAAAGAATTGAAGGCGCGAACGCTACTAATGTAAAATTTTATTAAACAATTTTGTAAACGTTTATAATACGGGGTGTTTCCTAATTACATGCTAATATTTAAGGGGTGATTCTTAAACTCATTTGAAGAAAAAAATTTCCGTGAACATATGTCTTAAACGTCTTAAGTTTTGAAATACAGAGTGTTAAAATTACAAAAATACATATATTTAAAAAAAATGGCGATGTTATGAATGGCACCAAGGGGTAATTTGTCACTAACTTAACTACATTTAATTAGTCCAGTGGCGTCGCGAGAGGCAACTAAAGGAATATTTTTACCAAAAAACAGTACCCACTAACTGTGTGTCTAAAAGTGTTGAGCTTTCTTTAGATTAAGCAAATAAAAATAAAGCTTTTTGTATTTTCACTTTTTTCGTATCTTGTTAAGTTTAAGAGAGAAAAATAAAATATACCTAATTTCATATTTTTAGACCATAAAAGAAGCACTGCGGGAACTTTTTATTTTAAAATTTTTTTATTTATTATGTAACGAAAATAATAAATACCTATTTAAATAGGGTTTCTATCCAGTAATACAATTTTCGCTAAAATAAGTATTTCCGAAATTTTTCAGTTTTTAAAAATTTTTACACCCTGTATCTCAAAAGTTAAAACGTTTAGGACATATTATGTTCATATAAAGGTTTTTTCTTCAAATAAGTCTAAAAGCACCCGTTTAAATATTAGCATGTGTTTAACAAACACCCTGTATATTAGCGTATCCCAATACTCACCTTATTATCCCTGCCGGTTTTGGAAAAATTCGGAACTATTTAGGATGGAATAGTTTAAACGTTTTATGATACGGGGTTCATAAAAATGGACAATTTCCTGACTCATGTTTATATAATTCTTATGTTTTTTAATGTAGGATTTGCTTTGATTAATTTAAGGCTTTCAACCACTTATAACCGCGGTAATAATTGGCATGACCGTGCCTATCAACTGCGTGCAAATGGTGCAAGTCACCAGGGCGCAATGCTGCGGGGGCGGAAAATGTAGAAATAAACGGCGGAAATATTTTAAATGAAAGGCGGTAATTTAGAAAAAAAATGAAATGTGGAGTTTTTTTGGTCTTCAAAAATATAAATATTTACCTTAATCTACCGAAACACATTCCCTTAGAGAAGCGGCCAATATTTTATTGCACCAGGGCGCAAGTCACCTTAGGAACAGCCCTAAATAATTGGTTACAACTTTAATGTATAATACATAAATTAAACGTCAACATAACCGATTGGTAAATACCGTTTTATAATATTTGGTTAATCGCCTAAAATTGATTTTTTTACATTTAGAAACACGAATGCCTAGTCCTCATTGAATATAAATTTAATAAATCCTGAACTATAGTTTGCATCTACATCAATATGCAATTTTTAAAAAGTCTTCGGTTTATAGGAGCAAAAAACAAATTCAGATTAAAAATTTAAAGGAGTCTCTCTTTTAAACTAACAATATTAACGAAATTACCTTTTGTAAAAAGTTAAAAATTTTCAACTTTGTTCCGAAACTGTCACTTATCTGTCACTTTTTTCAGCCACGTGATTCCGGACCTCCGCAGTTCCGCAGTATTTTACTGTACATGAGAATTAGGTATTAGAAGTAACACACAGGGTTAGTGGGAAAAACCGGAACGGTGGATTATCTCAGCAACCGTCAAATATAAATGAGACAAATTTTTTTGCCAGGAGGTAACTGAACAAGAAATTTAATCAAAATAATTAATTAAAAATTGTATTTGCATGGCTGCCAAGTTTATAGTTTTCTTTGTAGGTTGGGAAATTTTATAATTTTAAATAAAATATCCTATTTTTATATTATTGTAAACAATTGCTTGTATCAACTTTATTATGATCTGATATTGTCGTTTTTACTCTTGTTAATTTAAAAGATATGGCATCATGCTTTTTTAAAATTAATACAAAAACGGCTTGCTATGGTCAATTAACTAAAAATCAATCCAACCAATATTTGTCAAAATTAGAACAGGGGTAAAACTGGACCTTCTAAATCCATGAATATCATTTTTGCGACGTTTTTAAGATTCTTTGAAATTCAAATGTCCTTTTACACTCCTGCATTAATTTTGACCAATTTAGGTTGGATAGTTTTTAAGATAATTCACCATACCTGGTGGTTTCTGCATTCAAGCTTGATGCCATGTATTCTAAATTGACAGAACTTAAAAAACGATAATAGTAGGTCATAACAAAGTTGATACAAACAATCGATTATAATCATAAAAATAGGGTATTTCATTTAAAATTTTAAAATTTCCCAACCTAGAAAAAAAGATATACTTGGCAACCTTGGAAATATAGTTTTTAAATTCTTTTTGTTCAGCTACCCCTTCTTACAAAATTTAGTTTATTTATAGTTAACGGTTGCTAAGATAATCCACCGTTTCGGTTTCTTCTACTAACTTTGTATACCAAGTGTTAATGCATATATTAGACAAGCAATAACTTCTACAGTATTAAACATAATATCAAAATAAGTAGGCATGATGACAACATCCAAAAATGACTGGTATTTTGTATTTATTATAACAATGAAATAAGATTTATGGATTATCAAAAACAAGTTCACTTTATTAATGTAATGGAAGTTAATATTAATTTTCATACAATAAATGTATAAAATTAAAAAAATCTTAAAACTCCAATCAGAGGGTATGACGTAACCAGTAGATAAAGTGCGTTTAATATCACAAATTCGAGATTGTTATTTTATTTGTTCCTTTAGGGGTGTTGCTACCCCCGCGCCGTATAAATAATACGGGCCCCCGGACTACAGGGGCCTCCAAACGTGTGTAAGCAAAAAATTAGGTGCCAAACTTTAAGACTGTCAGCTAAATTAGGAAAGTGGGGTGTTTTTGGTTAAAAATACTTGAGAAAAACAAAAAAGCAATGCTAAAATAAGAATAACAGTGTTCATTGGAAAGTGAGGACCTTTTTTATTTTTGGTCTTAAAAATTTTTTTGGGCCCCCTAACTCATTGTGATACGGGGCCCATCCATGGCATGCTACGCCCCTGCCGTGTACCTACTAGAGGTAGAGCTAACAGCATTTTTGTGAAACACATAGGAATAAATAAATAAATTAATCGTTAATAGCTATAATTTTTAATTTTTAAATGAAACGCACATATATTTTATTATTATTTGTTTTCTGAGAAAATTTTGCATAAGAAAGAGACATTTTTAAAAGTTTTAACACCTACTTGATACTTAAGCGCCATTATTATTATTGCATCTAGGTGGTTATAAGGGGACGCAAATTAATCTAAGGACCTCAGATAATATCAAAAAAATTTTTAAAGTATGGGAATAATAAGAATAAAACAATTTTGCTAAATGACCAGGAAATTAAGGTTTTTGTGTCCGTCCAGGGTTTCTATAAAAGAAAAGTTCCAGAATGTATTGAAATACATAAACACCCAAATAATTTCAATAAAGATAATGGTTACAATCTACACCATACGGGGAAAGCAATCATTAAGAGGAACAAGCTTCGATGAACAGGACAAGGATATATAAACTCTTGCTTTGGATTCTATAGCTTAGTGACTTATTGTTCAAAAATGGCCCGATACTTCGGTTTTTGAGTAGAAGCAAATGCTTTATACAGTGAATAAAGTTTGTCAACATTAGTAGATTTTTGAACAGACCCACCTTAAAAAGTCCTGCTGGCACGCCCCACCCCCTCAAAGTTGGTTAAGGGATTGATATAGTTTTTTCTAATATCTTCTAAACGGTAAATGATAAAAACTGATTTTAGTGTCGTTAGATAGAGCACAAAATTCTGCAAAATAGTAATAATTAAAATTGTATTTTTGTTTATTACGTAAGAATCTCCAATATAGAAAAGTTGGAGGGGAGCATCCACAAGGCATTTTTTACGATATATCTTCCAAACCGTCTACCAAACAAAAAAATATAAAACACAAAAAATTAAGGCCAAAGTTTTCCCTATCGAATGGTGTATAACACTATACTATTTTTTTAAATTAAAGCTACCAGTGGCGTACAAAGTAGCACTACACCAATATAGTAGGTAGTTAAAAATAGAAATTTTTAATGTCATACTTTTATTTTATTTTTTTCAGAATATTTCTCACTTTAGTTGGTAATATTACCTTATAGTAACACTAGAAATTGTATTTTTGTTGATTTAGTAAAATTCTACAACAAAAAAAATGTTGGAGGGGAGCATCTACACGGCACTTTTACGATATATCTTCCAAACCATCCACCAAATAAAAAAATATAGAATTCAAAAAATAAAGGCCAAAGTTTTCCCTATCGAATGGAGTATAACATTATACTATTATCTTTAAAAAAAAGCTACCAGTGGCGTACAAAAGTAGCACTACACCAGTATAGTACCTAAAAATGTAAATTTTTAATGTTATACTTTTAATTTTTTTATATTTTTTACTTTAGTTTTATTAATTTATAATTATTTCTTATTCTGCATACTAGTAATAATAAATAATCATATTACACGGAAAAAAAAATTACCAGTACAAAAATCAAAATCAAGACGTGTGGATTGAGTTTAGTACTGGTAAAAATGTAAGACATATTTCGTGTATCGAAATTGCTAAAAAAATCAATGAAAAAAGTCTAGCCCTTTTTTTTTCATTCACTAACCGGTTGCGATACCACCTCCTCCTTTTATGGAAAAGGAAAAAAAGTGTTGGGAAGCTTGGGAATCTTTTTCGGAAGTTACTTTCATTGATTTATTGCAGCATTCAAAAAACCTTCATCTCGGCAATTAAGTGTGATCTCAAAATTCGTTGTAACCATTTACGATAAACATTCTGATAGTAGCAACATTGATATTTGTCGAATGCAACTTTTTGCCCAAAAAACCGAACGGTTGAGAATTTAACCCCAACAATGAATGTTTTAGCACTTCACATTAATCAATGCATTTATCAAGCAGGATTTGTTTGGGGTAATCTCTGCCAACCAGTGGTTGAACTTTCATGTCCATCTGAATGGGGATGGATTTTAGAGAATACTAAATGGACACCACTGTGGACCACTTTAAAAAATGAAAAAATATCATCTGATAAACTATTAAAATGTAAATGTGGCACAAATTGTAAATGTTGTTTAAAAAATTTAAAATGTACCAGGTTATGTTTGTGTGCGGAAGGTTGTAATTAGGTATTTTAGGTTGTGTAATAATGTGTTTTTATTGATGTTATATACAGTGTGTCCCAGGATAGATGTTACAAGAGGACAAATGGAACAAAAATTTTTAAATTTTAAAACGAAATTTTGGGCAACCGGTCGCATGGTCCAAAACTAATAAATACAAAACTTTACTTCAATTGGTATTAAACAGGGCAAGTTAAAAATTGACAAACATATTTTTTTACTTAACGTGTTTAACTTTAACTTTTGACATAAAATTTAGATCTCTACAACATTTACCTATACAATTTTGTCCTATTTTTAAAAATAAAGGTACTTTATCCTTGGTCATTTTTCATATTTTTAGTTATAACTTGCCCTGTATATTACCAATTGAAATCAAATTTTGTATTTATTAGTTTTGGACCATGCGACCAGTTTCCCAAAAGGACGATTAAATATTCCAAAAATTTTGGTAAATTTGTCCTCTTGTAACACCTATCCTGGGACACACTGTATAAGCCATATTTGTTGTTATCTTTATAATAAAAAGTTATTATAATACTGTTGTTATTTATTTAAAAATATGATGAATCAAATTATAAAACAAAAGAAATAAGTAAATAAAATGTAAAGTATAATTATTAATTAATAAATCTAAAGTGAAAAATAATCTTTTAAAATTTAAGAATAACATTAAATATTTCGATTTCTAGGTACTTTATTGGTATAGTACTAATTTGGTACGCCACTGGTAGCTTTATTTTAAAAGATAATAGTCTAAATAATAACTTTGTGGTCTGTCGTTTATGTTGTTTATTTTTTTTGTTAATGGTTTGAAAGATATATGGTAAAAAGTGCCTATGACTTCTTTTTTGTTGTAGAGTCTTACCAAAAAAACAAAATATTATTTTTAATATTACTATTATGCGCAATAAGGTAATATTACCAATTAATATAACTAAAGTGAGAAATATTTTGAAAAAAATAAAATAAAAGTATGACATTAAAAATTTCTATCTTTAACTACCTACTATACTGCTGTAGTGCTACTTTTGTACGCCACTGGTAGCTTTAATTTAAAAGAAAATAGTAGAGTGTTATACACCATTCGATAGGGAAAAGTTTGGCCTTAATTTTTGGTGTTTTATATTTTTTTGTTTGGTAGACGGTTTGGAAGATATATCATAAAAATGCCTCGTGGATGCTCCCTCCAACTTTTTCTATATTGGAGATTTTTACGTAATAAACAAAAATACAATTTTAATTATTACTATTTTGCAGAATTTTGTGCTCTATCTAACGACACTAAAGTCAGTTTTTATCATTTACCGTTTAGAAGATATTAGAAAAAACTATATCAATCCCTTAACCAACTTTTAAGGGGGTGGGGGTGCCAGCAGGACTTTTTGAGGTGGGTCTGTTCAAAAATCTACTAATGTTGACATACTTTATTCACTGTATAAAGCATTTGCTTCTACTCAAAAACCGAAGTATCGGACCTTTAAGTCACTAAGCTACTAGAGCTATTACTGTGTTCCAATCCCGCAGAATAAAGATCCCTAAAGATGCCTTGTGCAATCGATGGCCAAACGACGGTAAACGATTTTAATTTGACGTGGTCCAAACCCAGGAACCAAGATTACTTTGTTAAACAATGTTTGAATTAGTGTTTCCGACTGCATTTTTCTAACATCACCTGAGGTCCTTAGATTAATTTGCATCAGATCATGGCCACCTAGATACAATATTAAAAATGGTTCTAAAAAAACTAATTAGGAGTAAAAACTTATAAATATATTTTATTCGAGTTTGGATCTATTAAATAATTTAAAAAATGGCAAAATATACAGGATGTTGTATTTAAAAATTCAGAATCGCAACCACACACAAAAAAAAATGTCTTAATTTAAATCCATTTGCTTTGACTCAAGACGCGTTTTAAGTTGTATACAGGGTGTCCGGGAAGATGTGGGAAATCTCTCGCACACGTATGGAACAGATGAAAATAACACGACAAGTTCCTATAAAATTTTTCCGTTTAAGCCCCCTGCGGAGATATGATCCCCTAAAGGGGGCAGCTAGAAAATCGATTTTTCGTGAATAACTTTTAAAGCGCTCTGTATAATTTGATAATATTTTAGTACGATGCATACTAGTAAAGACCTCTTAAAATAGTGCCCTTGAAACTTATGTCGCTTCTTTAGTTTGCCCAGGGACGGACTAGTTTTCGCACATTATTGATAATATTTTTTACGCCCTGTATGGTGAAGACACAAAAAATATATTTTTGGGTAGTTTAAACCTTTTGCTAAAAAAAGGTACTCCTGTTTGACATTGATAAAATGAGCCGTTTTCGAGTAAAAAATTATTTTAACAATAAGAGTTTATTTTTGTTTAATAATACAATATTTTATTTTCGATGTAATTTGTAATTTTTGATTCAGTATTGAAGTTCTCTCGTAGCAGGTCAGGAATTTATTACTTGTACTAATTATTACTCGAACTAACAACATGGCCGAAAAATGGTCCACGTCAAACCAATATGTCGCGACCCTTTCTAGGGGGACTCTGGTACAACTCTACTTTTTATAATTTAATGGTTCTAATTGCCCAAATTTAATCTTTTACGTTGTTACACCCTATAGCAGGAGTCACCAAATGTCGGACCTCGGTCTGGATCGGGACCGCAAACCCAGTTTATGCGGAGCTTGTTAAGTACGCAATTTCATTTTTCACGATGTCTTTACTTTTGTCAATTCGCTAAGAAATTGGCGCTTTACGCAAGATCGTTTGGTGAGTGAAGGCGAGCTGTAGCCTGTGCGAAGAGTGCGCCATCGCCGACAGCTTCCAGCCCAGGGGTTTTTTCATTTTGAACCGCGACGGCCATGTTTTGAAAAAAGACTTTTAATGAAAGTAGTGACCCCTGCCCTATAGTATGTGCAAGTGGCGACAGATAACAGATGTGATTTTTGCATGTTTACTACACGAATTTTCAATACAAAACGAAATTCTAAAAATTTATTAATAAATGGTCAAAAAGCATAATCAACCTTTTTAACTGACAAAAATACAAATGAATTTTGTTTTTAAATCTAGTCAAGAGACAAGTGGGTGCAACAGCAAAAGTTCCCTTATAATGATAATTATACCTAGAAGTTATAACTTTTATAATAAATTCACTGACACCAAGTATAGAAGATACGTGAGGTTTAGGATGTTCTTAACCCTTAATTAGGTGCGTAAAGAAATTTACAGTAATTTACGAAATCAAGTAGTCCACCAAATCTAATTAATTAAATCTAACCTCCCATTAGACATGTTTTAACACCAATTATTTGGATTTTTGGCTATAGATTTCAGAAGTATTTTAACAACAAAAAATTAAATTATAGAAGTGCACCACAGTAGAGAGAATGTCAGTAAAAATCCACTTTCTATGTAACAATTTTACCCTAAAATGTTAATTCCTAAAAGTGTGGTTAAACCAGCTAATTAATGATAAACTTTCTGTAACGCCATAGATGACTATTTATATAGTTGAAACATAACATCCGTTTTTTAATCAATAACAACCAAAATAAAGGGATAGTGGTGCCTTCATTTACCCTATGTTTACAGTAATTGGTCGCATGGTGTATTTAATACAGCAATAAAAAGTTAGGAATTATAAAGCTACGTTTTTACTAATATGTACCATAAATGCGTTTTTAATACTAAAAATACATTTATTAAAATTGTTTAACATTTATTAAATTATTAAATTCTTATTTACAAAATAAAAATATTACATAAAAATACAAACACACTAAAATAATTTGGTAGGCTTAAATGCATTCAGTTTAGTTTCAATATCAATATCTCTTGATTCTGTATTTGGACCAGGAAATACTTTTATTATATTACATGCTTTTACGTTGTGCTAATGTATTTAATTGTATATTTTTAAATACCTACACCAATTTTATAAAAGGAACTCAGAAACATAAAATACTGCGTTGGATAAATAGGTATATTACATTAATAATAGTCCTGCGGTGTATTTTAGGCGGCATTTACAAACAAATAACGATATTCTCATAATTAAATACGATTTTTAACCAAGACTGTCAGAGCATACAAAGGACATGGTATGGTAATGTTTTTTCTAAGATTGGTGTACAAAATACAAGGTGCTTATAGAGAAGGTGATCAAACTTTGATATGACAGTAAACAACTGATATATCGACGTCATTGGAGTCCTTTTTTACCAATTTAAAATTTAAAATATAGTTTATACAATTGTTAAAGTCTATTTAATCCACCATTTACTTACAAATATATAAACATGATTAACACCTTAAAACTGCATTGTGATTGCAATTGCTTAACTAACTAGAGCGACGAGCAATATTTATTTTTGTATATTAGTTTTGAGACATTCACCTAATATACCCTGTTATCTGTTATTTGAAAATGGACGAAGACTAGTTATGAGTAATAAGACAAATTGTATGTACACACGTACATATGTATGTATAGTTAAACGACATATTTTTTAAAAACCTAAGAGTAAACAAAATATATTTAATCCTCTTAAAATTGACAATTATTGTTTCAAGATTACTGTAAATGTCTAAAATTATATTTGTTGTAATTACACTCAATTACAAGATTACGAGATAAAATATGTGTATTTTACTCTTATCGGTATGAAGTCGTTAATAATGATTTAAGGATTATAGATATTTGATTGATTATTGATTTTAAAATTTATTTTAATCCTTAAATTAGGAAAAATATACTTATTTTTAACGCTAATATATATTTGCTTTCACAAGGATAAGTTTTAATTGTATTTGATATTGTTTCAACATCTTAGAACACTGTGACCCAATAAATTTTACACCTTGTAATAATAATAAAATAATTAGTTTAAAGGTGATTTTCCAAGTATTAAAAACAGTGCACAATAGTTTAAGGTAACCCTCTTGCAATGCGAGACTAAACAAATCTTTTCGTCCCATCTCGAGAATTTGAGAGGAATGGGCAGATTGATTTTAAAATTTACGCACTCTTAATACAAACACCTTTCCAAACTCATTTAGGTATTTAATTAAATTTAAAATCTAATATTAAGATTATTATAAAGTACTTTTTAAAGGCTTTTGGATGTAAGCAAGCCCTAAAATAAATAATAGTTTAAAAAAACTAAAAAAACACGCTTTTATATGCAACCGAACTAAAAATTAGAAAATAATTTTTCATTAAAAAAATATTGTCACTTCATAGTAAAAAGCGTGGGGTGCTTAATATATTAAATGTTATAATTATTATATTTGCCAATATCTATGATGGAAAAGTTATGAAAAAATAGTAAAATGCACCCCACGCTTTTTACTGTGAAGTGACAATATTTTTTTTAATGAAAAATTATTTTCTAATTTTTAGTTCGGTTGCATATAAAAGCGTGTTTTTTTAGTTTTTTTAAACTATTATTTATTTTTCATTTTTTAGTTCGATATGCATTTATGTATGTATAAAAGTTTGGAATGTTGTCAACAGATGGCAACCCACTAAAAATTTTTTTCGCCATTTTGTCAAGAGTAGCAAAGTTTTTCAGATGGACTTTCTGAAAATAACCTAATATAAAATTTGAGTAAAATCGATTCAGATCGAACTCTTGAAATGGCCGGTGGTTGGTACCACTGGGACGTACAGGTGACAGATGACACTTGGTGGTATCAAGCAGTGGTTATAATAATATAATGGATTTTTTTTTCCTGGCGATCCAAACCAGGATAACGGGATACTGTTTGCAGATTATTGCATTGTCATGGGTCCTTAATACGTGTGCAAAGTTTCAAAGAAATCGAATAGCTGGAAGTTGGTTAAAATTAGGCTCAAAGATTCCGTTACATTCATGGATAGATAGTTACAACCCAAGTTAATAAAAGCGTGTTAAAAACGTCTCCGAGAGACGAGACGAGAGTGTGATACACGGACCTAACAAAAATGTTCCAATTTGCGAATTACATAACAGAGAAGTTGCCTTTAATAAATTTAAATGTAGTTTTCATAAAAGAAAAACAGTTTGTTGGAAAAAATACTTTTAGGTAATCAAACATAGTAATTTAAACCTATATAAATGCTATTTTATTACCTATTTTAAAATAGTGTCTATTTAAAATACATTACTTATTCACAAAATTTGGCATACATTAAAACTTATTTTTTAATACCCTAATTTTATTAAAAGTTTAAAACTATTCCGAAAGAAAAGTTAAAAAACAATATTGCTTTGAAATATTATACATTAAATTTATACGATCAACCCAAATGTCAACGGTTTTACCGCGGTAATAATTGGTGACAACTTTGACGTATACCTAATACATAAATTAAACGTCAACATAACACAATAATAAATACCGTTTTATAATTGAATAATCGACTAATACCTAATTAACTTAGACTTTTAACTCGGAATCTCACGGAATAAGCTGAATATTTGTATATACCCTTATTTTGGTACAAAAAATACTCTCCTAAAAATCCTCTATGATATCATGTAATGAACTCGAAATATGACAGGCTAAATGTCAAAAAATTAGTATATTGCGAATATCTCGTTTCCTTTACTTTTAATTGCATTTATATGTATTATCAAGTATTATAAAAGTTGTAGAACACAAAATTCTTTGCAAATTTGATTCTTGGCATTTTTTGTCATACTAACGGATCCGATAATAGAGGGCGCAGAGTGTAAAGCACTTTAGTGTATGTACTATGGGGACCTAGAGGAAGGTGTGTAAACGACAACGGGACTATTTTGAAAAAACGGGTTTAAATTACAGCATTTCTATTAGAAAACAATAGAGGGCGCTCATATCAATAGGGATCAAATGAAATCAAGATGAAACAGTGTTATTAGATATAACAATATGTAGTGGAATTCATCCCCTTTTTTTTCACAGATAATATGACGATTTTTGGATTTATGATTTTAAAGCATAATTAAAAAGAGCCTAAATATATTTAAACTATTAAAATGTTACCTGGTTATCAGTTATCACGGGTTTTATTGTGGGTATTAATTGTATTTTTAAATTGGACATGTTTATCCACTAAATAATACACCACACCATATAACATTACTTTAATGGTGTATATTTAAAACCCTATATATATGTAATTAGTAAATTTAAGAATTTCCAAGTTTAAAATGTATTTATTTGTATAAAAATAGTAAATAATCCATTTTACATTTTATGTAGAAATTTACGAAATGTCATTTTGCAACACATCTTTCATAGGCATCTTTATTAAATTTTAACTTCTCTAAATTTGACGTGTTATGCTAGGTTAATAACGACGTTCGAAAAATTGTCAAATAGTTTATTACATTACAAGTGTGGAAAATGACTAATTTCACACGAGTGGGAATATTGTAGCACGAGGCGTTAGCCGAGTGCGACAAACCCACGAGTGTAAGAAAGTCATTTTCACACGAGTACTGTACACTATTTTTCCTACGACCACAAATTATTCACCAAAAAATAAATAAATTAAAGTTTGTCTGTTCAGAAAAAATAAAAAACAATTGAGAACTTTGCAACACTAGGGTGATATTTACTTTGCAACACTAGTGTGATATATATATATACTTTTCCTCACTGCTATATTATACTGTTTTGACAAAGTTTTTACATCGAAAATCACCTACCTAGAAGCATTATATAACTTTTATCATTTTGGAATTTAAAAAGGCCCTCACTTAATAAAAATTGTATGGTTTTGTTAGGTAATAACGCTAATAGTTTAATACGGTTTTCTGCTATTATAAGTGTTTTTTAAAAATTATCGATTCTTACATATTTCAGACACTCTTCTAAATAAAACGTAAGTGGTGCATATCCAAAATATTCCGTTTTTTAAAAATATCAGTAAATAAACTTACGGGACCGGGGAGTGAAAAGGGGTGCTGGGTGGGGTAAAATTGGTAAAACGAGTTAAAGTAAGGAAAAACGACTACCAAACGTCAGTTACCATGCAAAATATGAAAAGCATTTGGCAACGTCGGAAGGGTCTGATTCTATTTATGAATGGATAAAAGAAACTGGATTCATAAAGTGTGTATTAGCCTTAGGTTTAATTAGGGATTAAAAAAGATTTAACTAGTTGTTTGAGTACACGAAGAAAGAAAGGAAGGAATTTGATCTATAGGCTTTTTTTCTCTGGCGCTTTAGGTCGAACGGTCAAGCGGCAAGGCTGCCTCTATAAAGTACGTGCTCAAAGGTAGAAGGGAGATTTTTAATTTGATCCTGACCTGACAACACTGTGCCAGTCAGTGAAAGTTGTTTTTGTGGTTATGTCTATTTTTGTTTATGTTTTTATTTTTTCGTAAATTTTAATAAATATAAAATAAGATGATTTTCGCTAATTTGGGTTCTACCGTTTAAGGTAAATAAAAAGTTTTTTTACTGTCACTACAATAAATATGTCACTTGCAAAACCAATAGCAGTTTTTAGAATGACATCATAATATGTATCACACCAGTGTTGTAAAGTACTTTGCAGCACTAGTGCTGTAAAGTACTTTGCAACACTAGTGTGATATAACGCATTTTCTATGCATGAAATCAGTGTGCTATTTGCTATTTTCACAAGTGGTCGTAGGAAAAGACAATATTTTGATGATTATGTGCTTTAAAATGGATCTTTTATTGTATTAAATGTAAAATAAAGTAAATACTGCTTTGCTCCAAACTGCTAAATAGGAAATATTCCCAAAAAAGGAGATATCTACTTTTAAAATTCAACCGGTAAGTATTTAACTGGCAAATTATTTAAATGTTTTTAAGGGAAACTTGTATCTTTTTAAGTGAAACTTACTTGACTGATCTCAAAGTTATTTTTCACGCCGTTTATTAATCCAAATTACCCTAAAACTTACATTTATAATAAATTGAAATTTTTAATTTCTAGTAGATAATTTGAAATTTGACATTAAAGTAGTTTAGAATTGTACTAGGTATATCCGTGACAGATGCATTACACGTGCATTCGAGCTTATACATATTAGAGGCAGTCTTGTTATTTGGATATAAAGTAATAATTACTTTATTTATATTATACAGTGTGTCTTCGGAAGTTCTTACTAAATGAGAAAATTTTTATTTATCAACTTTACGAAAATCATAAAAAAAACCTGCTTAATAAGAAAATACATTTTTACAAAAATATTTGTAGGTTGGATGTACACATGTAAAAAACTTATTTCCAAATTGAAATTTAGGGTATTTTCTAACTACGGTAGACATTTTTTAAAGGGTGATTTTCTATGTCATTTTATGAAGAAAAGTTCCTATAAACATATGTACGGATCTGATTTGAACCCAGTCGATTTAAGGGTATTTAATATATTTATAAAATATTGATTTTTTTTAAACTTTAACGCCCTGTAATTCAGCAACAAGGCAATTCCGGACATATGTTTGTAGAAACTTCCCTTCATAAAATCACCCTTTAAAGTTTCGTGCCGTAGCTAGGATATACGATGTGTATTAATTTGGTAACAAAACTTCTTTAAGCCACCCTGTACATCCAACATAAAATTATTTTTGTGAAAATGTATTTTCTTATCAAGCAGGACTTTTATAAGGAGGCACTTTTTTTCGTAAAGTAAACAATTAAAAAGTTTCTCATTTGGTAAGAACTTTCAAAGACACGCTGTATATGTAACTAATTTTCATTTACTTTTTTAGATTACTTTTTGGTGGCTAATTACACTACTACCGAATCCAGGAAACCTTTGTTGGAAACTTTTTAATAAAAGACTGTACTGTTATAGGTTCATAAATAAAAATAATATGATGTCCTGCAGTTCAAGAAAAGCGTATATCGGCGTACCTAATGTAGCACTGTACAATATCCCTTATCTAACGACCTTAACAATTTTTTAGTACAGTCTTTATACACATCGTGCCACTTTAAAACCTTCATAAGTAATTTTTGCCCATGCGCGGAAAGACGGCGGTCTGAAGCGAGACAAAATTTATGTTTATATCAATAGTACGAGTTCATACCAAAGACAATTATAGTTTCAATAATTGTCTTTGGTCATACGCAGACCGTAGAATATTGTTATTAGTTTTCTCCCAAGCGTTTTTTTAAACTTTAGCTCTCTTACGTTGTGTTTATATTTTGTTATCACTTACAACTTAAAAATCTGCGGCAATTTGGGGAGGGGGGACTTCAAAAAGGAAATTAGAAAAAATTGGCCCCCCAAAATTTCCAGTATCCAAGCCGAAACTTATGTGACTAAAACCTAAAAGCGGTAAGAGAAAGCAAGTTTTTTATTTCAATAGTGCCACTTTTCCCTAACTGTAGTTCATTTTTGCGGCAGTTATGACAAATAAATCCCTTTATCTTTCCCCAATTTTTCTGCAATGTCTCGAAGCTTGCCTCATACCTTTCGGGACTACCAAGACTCCAGGCCCCCTAAAAACCGAAGCAAATTGCGCCTATGCCTCTTTTTCTTAAGTGTATTATTCAGTATTTAACGCTTACCTCGATACGTTCTCCATGGATAGGAGAACATAAAAAAATGTATGTGCGTAGCTAGGATTTTCAATTTTTTTAATTTAATAACTGGGATATGGGACTCACAACAAACAGGAGTACCAAAAGCTATTGGCCTTAAGAAAACATTTTGTTAAAGAACGTTTTTTTTGCCAAACCAAGTTGATATATTTGATACTACAAAATATTAGTGTTGAATGTGAATCCCTTACCTGTTGTATTTTTCTATGTTTTCCTAAATATTTTATAATATTCTATATTTCTTAAAATAATAAATAATAGACTGTGGATTCTTTTACTTTACAATTTTTTATACAGGAATTTTAATTGCCTTTAATTATAAGAGAAGGGCAGATATTTTTGTAAAATTTGTGATTTCACAAATTTTGGTGAAATTCACGAAAAAATACAGGTAGTGAATTCATATTTAAAACTTAAACTTTCTCTTGGGGGAGGAAGGGGAAGCGGGTCCTAGCTACGTTCTTGCTCAAAAGTAAATTTTATTATTTACTACATTTAAACAGTCAGCGAGCTTTAAATATTTTTTGTCTAATCGCTACCTGCTAGTGTTCACGGCACTGAAACTCAGTGGAAAGAATCGAGCTTGCACAACGTGTATACTTAGCTTATAAGTTCTACACAAACGTTAAATATTTTTGTTTATGGTTGTGTACAAAGCCTTGTGACAATAGCAATTATTTTTTTATATATAAAGTGAACTGTTGAATGTCAGGCTTTTTAAAAGAATCATTTGTTTTCTTATTACACCAGCTAAAAAATTTGCAACATTGCAAAACTCTAATTTGTATATTTTAAAACAACAATTCTAAGTTTTAGTTTTAAACTCTACTTGTATCTAAAGAGAGCAGCAAATATTTTAAATCAACACTTTAAATACAAAAACTAAACAAAAGTTTAACTTCTAAAAATGTAAACGACAATTTAAAAAATAAAAGATAAAGTAAAAAGTTTTATTTTTTTGGATTATTAATGACACAGTCCAAAATTCCGCTTCTCATTTCTATTATCTGGAATAATTAGAGAACTATTTGTCCTCCAGGGAAATGAGAGCTGAAGCTAAATTAAAATAATATTACTTTTATTATTAAACCGAAAAATCCATATATATGCTGTATTTAAAAATTATTGACATGTTCTATTTTACTTTTGTACCTACTATTTTTTGTACATATGCAACATAAGCAGCAACCCCAGAAAGGTACCGATTGACCACAGTACCCTCTAGTAAAATATTTAGAACTATAATTTAGACAAAAAATCAAGTCCGTTTTGAAAGCATGTCGATTACACTCCTTCAAGGTCTCCATAGTATGTACATACCTTTGCATGCAATCAATCGTGATATTTAGCAATTTTACATATTAGACTCAAAATCACCATTGATTGCATGCTAAGGTATGTACATACAGTAAAGTGCTTTACACTCTGCGCCCTTTATTATCGGATCCGTTGGTCTGACAAAAAATGCTTAGAATAAAGTTTGTAAAGAATTTTGTGTTCTACAACTTTAATAATAAATTTAAATGCAATTAAAAGTAAAAAAACGAGATATTCGCAAAAACTGATTTTTTGACATTTGACCTGTCATATTTTGAGTTCCTCACACGATATCACAGGGGATTTTAAGGAGAGTATTTTTTGTACCAAGTAAAGTAAAGGTATGTATGATATTTAGCTTATTTCGTGAGATTGACCCTTTAATTTGACTAAGATGACTGGGGTATAAGGGCCGGTATTATAATTACTTCTTTCCTTACTTTATTTGGTTCCGGTTATAAGCTTATTTTACCAAAGTAACTAACACAAATATTTTTTTATAGAGTGCGTCCGAAATTGGTAGGGCATATATTGGGATATTAAAACTATAAGATATAGAAAGATGATCAAATGGGAAAAGTTGTAGGCCATTTAACCGCAAATTTATTGCCGATATAAAGACGGCTGAACCTTGTTTGGTTTTTGAGATGTTTTTAAAAACTAAAAATGTGCATTTTAAAAAGAATACTATATTATTTTTATTTTTCAATAATTTTATTATCAAATTTTAAACAATACTAAACCAACATTTTAAGAGCAATGCATTCACGCAGTCAGATTTTAATTTCAACGTTTCGGTTTTTCATCACCAACATTTGTTCTTTTTCCTTGAAAGTGATATTCATTTTTGGCCCTTGTTGGCCATGACTGCGGAGACCCTTAGCTCTACAAAAAATTGCCGTTTAATTTCTAATAAGGAACCTTGTTTAGAAAGTCAATGCTAGTGTATTTCTAACTTTAATAAACTTATACTTAAACAAAGACGGATATTTATTTTGTGAGCATCAAAGCAATAAAATATTAATAAATAATATGAAACTGCAAAATTTCTAAGAGAAATAAGTATTTGTAAGCAGTTTTTTAAACCTAATAACAAACAAAAATTAAATTCATAATCTTTAAATTGGCACAAACACGTACACGATATTAGGTACTTATAAAATAGGTAATAAAATAGATATAGCAAAAATAAGGATGCAACTCAAAGTATCGTCCGTTTTTTTCCATGCACTTTAAGAATTGTAGCATTTTTTGTTGCCAAATTTAAATATTCGTTTTCTACTTTATTATCGTCTTGTTAAAAAAATAATAAACAAAGCTTAACTCTCTGATTGCAACTTATGCAAAAAGAGATTTTCTTGAAAATATTCTTAAATGTCTGTATTTCCAGTTTTATTTTTGTAAATACTTTCTGGTCCGGTTTCGGTTTAAACCTTCATTTTCAAGTAAATTTGTTATAAGCGTAACGAACACTGGTTTTATAATTAACTTGAAAAGTAATTAAATATTATTAAGGCAAACAATGACTACTAATAAAAAAAATTAGAATAATATTTTTACTTGCGAAAATAATTAATTATTTCAAATATAAAAAAACTGAAAACAAGGTGGTAAATAATTTTTTTGTATTAGAAATAATTTGCTGTAATAGTTATAAGTAATCAGTGGCGGATTAACACATTGGTCACCTAAAGGCTTTTCATTTTTGCCGCCTCTAAATTTTGATACCTTGTAATTTGTGATACCTTAGTCCAGAATGTTATATGAACGTAAAAACAAAAAATGTTTGTCTTTACCTTAAAACCAACAGGTCTTCACCTAATATCATACTTATTAACTAAGTAAGTAAGTTAAAAATTATATCGTGACCTTTTTCCTCTATACAGGGTGATAAAACTTAAGTCAGCACTATTGGTAACTTCTTTATTATTAAAGATACAAAGTAAGTTAAATTAAAAAGTCGTAGAATTTTTCCGCTGATTCCGCACTGTCAACAGAAAAACAATTGAACACCGGATTTTCGATTTATTGCAAAAATGAACGTTTTTTAAATAAAACAACCGGCATAATATATTACTAATCGAAAGATCTATCAAAGAGCTTTAAAAAAGATCCACATATGATATTTCAAATTTTCAATAGTTTCGGAAATATAGCCATAAAACACCCTGTATATTGCATCACCATTAAATAGATGGTTAAAGAGCTTTAAGAAAATATCACATTTGATATGTCTCTTTTTTAAAGTTTTGGAAATATGGTCATCCAAATCTGAAAGTTATGTTAAATTTTATATCCAAAGCTCAGTAGAGGTTGGGGCGATAGCGCGCGCTCATCTCTTGGGTTGCTTGCGCGCGCTCAGACGCCGTCAACGTCACAGACGACGCCGCCGACGCCTAACAATTAGGAATCTTGTGCAAGACCGTATTTAGGGTACTGCACATGCGCCTGTCACATAACCTAGAAATTTGGATGGGGGACCCAACACTTAGGGCTGCGCCCCTAAGCATGGAACCCCAGGGCTCGTTAACGCGCTAGCACGCTAGGGGGCCTTTTCAAAATTTGGAAATATCGAAATTTCGCGCCAACAACAACAACAGCATCATCTGTCAAACGTCATCTGTCAAATAATTAGGAATCTTATGCAATGTTATAGTCAGAGACAGGTTGTTAAAACGTGTGTACTTGTGAAATTGCTAAGATAGGAATGACGTCATAGGATCTCAACCCGTCTAGACCCTGCCGTGCTGAGGGCTAGGGGGATAACGTGATAACCCCCATAGTGTGATAACCCCTAGCGAGATTTTTTGAAATTTCGTGTTGCATATAATGTATATAATACCGGCCCCAGAGGCTAAGACAGATTACATAATATATAAAATAATACTGTGGTAGTCCTGTATACAATAAATGTTAAAACGTAATTATTATTATTTTATTAAGAGAGTCATAAACTAAGTTTTACACGTGTTTACTGAATCATGTTATCCAGGAAATTGCCTGTGGTTTTTATAAAACTGAACTTTCCATATAGGATCTTAGACATGCCATTTAAACACATGTAAATTTTGTAGTCAAACATGGACAAAGAAGTAACCTATGGACAATTAAGTATATATTGGACAAAATCTCATAGCGTTTATATGGGAATTTTGTTAAAGATAATGGGCTAAGTCTGATATGGACAGGGGAAATTTCGGCAAGAAAACAATATATTTATTTTAACGTACATTATTTATTCTACTAATTTTTAAATTACAAGAGACTAATAAGTCTTACAATTGATTCTCTTTGTAATTCAGCTTTTTTATTTAGTCCTAACTCTAACAGTTGTTTAATTAATCGTTGCTTTTCAATTTGTTTTTCTTTGTACATTTTCCTGATGGAAAGTCCTTTTTCTGTTTTGTAAAATTCTCTTCGTTTTTCATTAGCTTGTTGCCTTTTTCTAACGCCTTCATCGCCTCTGGCACAACGGCAAGTGGATTTTTCATGAAGTTCGTAGGGTGATGTGTATTTTGAAATATCTGAAACTCCATTTGAAGCAATTATTGATATTTCATCTCGAACAGCGCCACATCGTTTTCCTCGTGAATGTAACCAATCTTCGTTAAAACATTTTCTAGAGTAATGAGCATGAGGAGTTCCTTGTAAACCATCGAGATCTCGTCTTAGAGGTTTCTGACCATCTGCACAAGCAATGTATCGTAGTACGCCGATTGCATGATCCAAACACAAAATTTTCTTAAATGTTGTTTTGGAATGAAGTCTTTTCCAAGTCTTTGTAGTCGTTTTTCAATGCTAAGACTGTTTTTCCATTCGTAAAGTGAATTAAGGCATGAATATGCTCATGCGCGGTACTTCCATCATCAGCTACAAGATGACATCGACACAATGAATACCATTTTAGATCAGGCAAACCTATCATTAAACCAAAATCAACTTCGTTTAGTAGTAAATGATACCATTCTTGATTGCATTGCTCGTAATCCTCGGCAACTTTACTTGGAGACAAAGGATTTACTTCGTTGATGTTTAGGAGTGTGTAGAAATCTGTATTAGATACAACAGACATTTTAGGATAGATTTAATGATTTTTAAGCTAAGCACAATGTTTCACTTTGAATGTCTACGACAGACTGACCAAGTCTCTCTGGACTTATCTAATATATGTATTTACAATTATGACGCCTGCGCAAAAGTCTAAACATGAACAGGTAATTAAATATGAACAGCAAAATAAACAGCTGAACAGCCCTGTATTTTCAAATACGGCACCGTTTTTTAAAATACGGTCAGTCTGTTGTAGATATTCAAAGTGAAACATTATGCTTAGCTTAAAAATCATTAAATCTATCCTAAAATGTCTGTTGTATCTAATACAGATTTCTACACACTCCTAAACATCAACGAAGTAAATCCTTTGTCTCCAAGTAAAGTTGCCGAGGATTACGAGCAATGCAAACAAGAATGGTATCATTTACTACTAAACGAAGTTGATTTTGGTTTAATGATAGGTTTGCCTGATCTAAAATGCCCAAGCAACACAGAATCCTCTAATAAACGTTTAATTACGTATATACCACTAGTATATTTTTAGTTTATTTCTAACCTTTAATATAGGTTAAAATGTCCGCCTAATATAGGTGTATTAATATTGCAGTACTATCCAAATTTTAGACGTTGAAAGTATACGTTTATTTATAATATAAAATGAGCAATTAAAAAGCGGTTTCTAATAAACCCTATAAATTGGTATATAATATACAAAACTGTAACGTTTACTAAACACGTTAAAAAGTCTTAAATTTTATACGTTTATATTTAGAATAAATTTTACGTTAAAAAAGCCATATGAAATAAATCAAATATTCACGTATACGAAAAACGTTTATTTTGTATGTACAGGGTGTCCCATTTTGGTTGTCCCTTATGGGAAACTTGGAAACCATAAGAGATATTCAAAATCCGATACCCCATCCTCGAGCTCTTTTTTGGAGAAAACATTTATGGTAAAAACAGATCATCGCTATCGCGAAGCGTTTCAGAGATACAGGGTGATTCTCGATTTTTTCACTTTTTGAAAAGGTCCTGTAGCTTTGTTGTTATTACAGATACGAGAAAACTAATTGCACATTATAAAGACACTTTTTTCCGTAGAATCCAGTGGCGTAGCCAAAACATTTTTTGAGCTGTCATTTTTGACATATGACCCAAACATGTTTTTTTTTTATTAGGGACACACTATAAATGATTAGGTAATTAAATTGTTTGTTTTTTTCTGATTAAAATAATATATCATAGTAGGTGGTTTAATAAATTTTTTACGTCAAATATGGGAAAAATTATGATTTTAAAGACGCATTGCGGCTTCTATCTGTTTTTTAAATTGATTAATACTTTTCTTTAAAAAAATACTACCATCCCTCAACTCAGGAGACATTTAATCATTCCTTATAAATAAGGTATAATAGGGGTTGAGAGATCAAAACGAAAATTTCCGCAACAGGTTCAGCGGCCATTTTTGCCGACTTCATCAAATAAAACATCAACAATTCTTATCTAATATTATATGTAATATGTATAACTATTGAATTGATATGAGCGCAATTAAAATAAAGGTAAAAAGTAGGTACTTACTTTATTAGCAATCGGAAAAACAATGCACTGCACAATATTTTACAACAAGAAACATAAAGCCGGCTGACGTTTTGTTTAGCGGCTTTCGGCGGCCATTGAATCTCATAAGTCACTTCGAACTTGGTTAGTTACAAAGCCGAGGAGAAAAGCGACTGCCGCGCATCACGTGTCGTTATTGTAAGGCTGTTATTGGCTGTTATTGGGATAATGCCGTACGGATGAGTAAATTTTGTAGATTATTGGTACGTTTACTTTTAGGGAATTTTAGACAATATTATTTATATACAGCACAAAGTGAAATATTTGCAAATATTAACATCAAATTAAAATTATAAAAATATTATTACTAAACCAATGATATTGTCATAGGAGAATGATAATAATGATTTTAAAGCAATAATAGTTAGTTTTCTAATAAAAAATAATCTATAATAGACGTAGATTATGCTTTAGTTTCACACGTTGAAATTTTAGTAAATAGTAAGAAAAAAAACGTTTTTAAAATATTTGAAAATAAGAGTGTTTCATGAGATTATCATTAATAGTTCCAAACTATAAACATATTTTTGTGCATTTTTAAAACACGCACATAAATGAGACCATAATATAAAGTAAAATATTTTTTAAAAATTTTATGATATTAAAAGATGATATGACATACGTTGAATATACGATTAAAATATGCACGTGTTTAATAAATGTTTAATAGAGGTGTAATAAATATACCAAAATCAAAAATACACGACAATATCGTTTAATAAACATTTATTAAACGAAAAGGCAAATTCTTGTGTTGCTTGGGTGGTATTCATTGTGTCGATGTCATCTTGTAGCTGATGATGGAAGTACCGCGCATGAGCATATTCATGCCTTAATTCACTTTACGAATGGAAAAAAATCTTAGCATTGAAAAAATGACTACAAAGACTTGGAAAAGACTTCATTCCAAAACAACATTTAAGAAAATTTTGTGTTTGGATCATGCAATCGGCGTACTACGATACATTGCTTGTGCAGATGGTCAGAAACCTCATGTAGTAAATAGTTTACCAAAAATGTGGTAAACACATTTTTGAGACGCAACCATTGGCCCAGTTCTCGTCTGGCGTCTTGTTAAGATTTTATTTTATTGCATTAAAATGATTTCAACCGAGTGCCAATGAACCGTTGTTTATAGATTGAAAGCTTTGTATTGTAAGTAACTTAATATTGAATATTTCATTATTTTATTTCTTTTAAAGCAATAATAACTTTTATTATATTATGTAAGAGCAGAATAGTTCTTCATAATGTATAAAAGTTTTATAAATGTTAAATAAACTTTTAATTTTATTCTGGAGAAAAGCCAAATAATATTTTGTTTAAATTTAATCTCCCAGAAAACAAATAAAACATAAAATACTACTTCATATCTCTTAATAATTTTAAACATATGTCTTCATAATTTCTCATTGCACATATTTTTTAGATTACCTGAGGATGTATATTTTCATAGATAGATAGATAGATAGATAGATAGATAGATAGATAGATAGATAGATAGATAGATAGATAGATATCATTCATATATCATACTGCTATCACCTGTAATAACTCGTATATTTAACTACTAATCTATAATTTATTAACACCTAAAATTATTTACCGACGCTCCTGACGTAAATTCCATAATTCGTGTACATTATATGGAAAGTTCAGTTTTATAAAAACCGCAGGCTATTTCCTGGATAACATGATTCAGTAAACACGTGTACCATCTTAGTTTATCATCACATCACCCTACGAACTTCATGAAAAATCCACTTGCCGTTATGCCAGAGGCGATGAAGGCGTTAGAAAAAGGCAACAAGCTAATGAAAAACGAAGAGAATTTTACAAAACAGAAAAAGGACTTTCCATCAGGAAAATGTATAAAGAAAAACAAATTGAAAAGCAACGATTAATTAAACAACTGTTAAAGTTAGGACTAAATAAAAAAGCTGAATTACAAAGAGAATCAATTGTATGACTTATTAGTCTCTTGTAATTTAAGAATTAGTAGAATAAATAATGTACGTTAAAATAAATATATTGTTTTCTTGCCGAAATTTCCCCTGTCCATATCAGACTTAGCCCATTATCTTTAACAAAATTCCCATATAAACGCTATGAGATTTTGTCCAATATATACTTAATTGTCCATAGGTTACTTCTTTGTCCATGTTTGACTACAAAATTTACATGTGTTTAAATGGCATGTCCAAGATCCTATATGGAAAGTTCAGTTTTATAAAAACCACAGGCAATTTCCTGGATAACATGATTCAGTAAACACGTGTAAAACTTAGTTTATGACTCTCTTAATAAAATAATAATAATTACGTTTTAACATTTATTGTATACAGGACTACCACAGTATAATTTTATATATTATGTAATCTGTCTTAGCCTCTGGGGCCGGTATTATTTACATTATATGCCACACGAAATGTCAAAAGATCTCGCTAGGGGGTTATCACACTATGGGGGTTATCACGTTATCCCCCTAGCCCTCAGCACGGCAGGGTCTAGACAGGTTGAGATCCTATGACGTCATTCCTATCTTAGCAATTTCACAAGTACACACGTTTTAACAACCTGTAACTGACTATAACATTGCATAAGATTCCTAATTATTTGACAGATGACGTTTGACAGATGATGCTGTTGTTGTTGTTGGCGCGAAATTTCGATATTTCCAAATTTTGAAAAGGCCCCCTAGCGTGCTAGCGCGTTAACGAGCCCTGGGGTTTCATGCTTAGGGGCGCAGCCCTAAGTGTTGGGTCCCCTATCCAAATTTCTAGGTTATGAGACAGGCGCATGCGCAGTATCCTAAATACGGTCTTGCACAAGATTCCTAATTGTTAGGCGTCGGCGGCGTCGTCTGTGACGTTGACGGCGTCTGAGCGCGCGCTATCGCCCCAACCTCTACTAAGCTCTTAGCTATACTTAAGCACTAAATTAAGTGTCGTCGATAAAATGGACATTACATCTACGATTTTTTTGATTTGGATGGCCATATTTAAAACCTCTTTAAAATATCTATTTAATTTTAGTATAAATTGTGGTACAATATATAGGGTGTTCTATTCCAAAATTGCCAGCTTACTCGAAAATTTCTGAGGATGGCCATATTTCCGAAACTATTGAAAATTCAATATATTATTACATGTTGACTTTTTTAAAGTTTTTAGACTGATATTTTTAATAATAGTAATATACAGGATGTTCCATTTAAAAGGTATTTTTTTGTAATAAATTAAATACTTGATATTCGATTGTTTTTCTCTTTGCAGCACGATAATCAGGGAAAAAAATCTAATACCTCTCTAGTTTAACTGACTTCGTATCTCCAATAATAAAAAACTTAGCAATAATAGTGCCGACTTAAGTTAGATCACCCTGTATATAGAAATTCTGCCACTCCGCCCCATAAAATTTTGCCGCCCTAAGCTCCGGCCTACTCAGCCTACTGGTAAATCCAAGACTGTAAGTAATAATTATAAATATTATCGCGTAAAAATAAACTTACAGACGACCAAAACTACCAAACATCATCATGACTTAGTTATTCATATCTGATTAAGAAAAATACATGAAACACAAAAAATAGTTTAGGCTTGTATTTTATTAATACCTATCCTATTATGTGTCCTCGGAGTTTACTTTTTTGTTTAAAATAATTCATTATATTTATTCACTATTTCACTATTTAAAACATATTGCCCACCTTTTTTTCATTATTAGCCATTGTTTGTCCTTAGCAATCATTTTCGAAGTTTTTTTATAGGTTAAGAATTACAGTGTATATTTTAATTAAATATAAAAATACTTATCTGTGTATAGGTATATTAAGATTGATAATTTCCGTTTGCTCGTAAAAGATATGGGTCACATAACTAATCATTTATAGGTTCAAAATCACTATCAAAATTTTATTGTTAATTTCAGTTTTTTATTAGACCTTAGAATAGGGCCGGGATAACCCAAGGAAATAAACTATCTAATAAGGAGCACTAGATTCCATTTAAACCTATGTTCACTAAATTTTGTAACGTAATCTTTTCCCAAATTCTTTGTTTACAATCGTACTGGAAGCTTTTTTCGCGGTTTTAGTGTTATTTTTTTTTTGCTTTTTAGTCATTGGACTTTTATATATGTTTAGTTTTTACTATTTATAGTTAAATTAAGTAGTTATTAGTGGTGCATTTACAGATAATTTTAAACCTGTCAACAGGGGTCACTGACCCTTAAATATTTTTTAAAGGGAATTTACGTTTAAATCGTTATTAAGGGTAAGATACTATTTTTGTTGTTTTCTTTAAGTTGCTGTCACAAACATAACCTACATTTTCGGGATAATATCAAAAATTGAGCGCTCCTTATTAAAAAGTTTATCTCCTTGGGGATAACCCATGCACTGAAGCCGCTCGGCCTATTGTGCGCCCTGTCTTTTTACGTCTCGGGAATGTGAGCTAGACGGGACCTACAGCTTAACGTGGGTTCCGAACCACGGTTTTATGCCCGCCAATTTAGGACCTCGTCCCAACCCAGGGGGACTAACGAACCTACCAACTGAGTGGGGTCCGCATGTCTACGGTTGCGCAGGACACGGCAAAGTGTGTTTCGGCGCCTTAGTCCTTGCTGGCTATTATTAGCGTCGATACATTTTGCACGTTGACCGTCGCTTCGTCTTGAACTAACCACTAAATTTCTGACCTTGGCCGCCGGCAGGATTTGAAACCACCTTATAGGAAAGTGGACATCATATTTTTCGTTGTTTGAAGGAGTGTGTGGGGGTTGGAGCTTGGATTTGCTCGTAAAGTTGGGCCACGTGCCCTGGCCGAGTTTGAGTTGGAGCTATGGTCAGCTCGTAAAGTTGGGCCACTTGCCCTGGACGTCCATACATTTTTTTTGGAATGGAAGCTTCCACGTATCTTTTGGTTTTGGTTTTTGTTTTTGGTATTCTAGCATTATTGTAATCTTGTAGTTATATACAGGGCATTCTGTGCTATTTGCCTTGTGTTCGCCGCCACAGTTTATGGATTTTTCTTTGTCGGTTTGACTACAGGTGTTGGTCAGATGCTGGTCTGCACAATGCATGCAATTTGGCTTTCGATGGCAGTACGTAGTTGCGTGACCCCAAGCTTGGCACCGCTTGCATTAAATGATCGGTTTTTGACTGTGTTTTCTTTTCCATCTTATAACTATGTTATCCAAGACTTTTACTTTTTGCTAGAGTATTTTTAGAGTAATTTCAGGGCCCGTTATTACCATGTATAAAGGTCTGAAATTTGTCTTAATTAAAAACACCTTTTTGGCTTTAATTTGGTGTTCTGTTAGTAGTGCGTCTAGGATGTAATCGGTTGAGGGTTGGTGATCAGGACCCTTAATTATAAAAGCGTGCGTACGTTCGTCTTCACGGCTTTCTGTGTCTTTTTCTAGCTGTTCTGTGTATGCTAAGTATTCTTCTACGTCGTTCGCATGTATGATTGTCGGGTTTTTCGCATAGGCGATCTTGTAGCCTTTTGTGAGAATTTTTATGAGTTCTGTATGAAGTTTTTCAGCCAAATCTCTATTGGGCACGGTGCCCTAAAGGATAATTGGATGTGGTTTTATTTCTTTTTTCTTCTTGGTGTTTTGCGAGTTGATTTGTCGTGGATTGTTTGCAGATTGGTTTTCTGTCTGGCATGTTTTTCTTGATTTCCATTTTCAAGTGTATTACCTTCGATTGTTTGTAGAGGTGTAAATCTATTGGTGGGTAAAATGTTGTAGTTTCTTGTGCTGGCTAGGCTTTTGTCTAAACAAAATATTATTTGGCTTTCCTCCAGAATAAAATTAAAAGTTTATTTAACATTTTAAAAAATTGAAACTTTTATTCATTATGAAGAACTATTCTGCTCTTACACAATATAATAAAAGTTATTATTACTTTAAAAGAAATAAAATTATGAAATATTTAATATTAGGTTACTTACAATTAAGGCTTACAATACAAAGGTTTTAATTTTCTTAAAATGTTAAATAAACTTTTTAATTTTATTCTGGAGAAAAGCCAAATAATATTTTGTTTAAATTTAATCTTCCAGCAAACAAATAATACATAAAATACTTTATTATATGGCTAAACATTTTTTACTATTCTTTTTATCTGGTTAAAATACCTAATAGGTGTATCTTTTACCAGTTAATTTTTTCAAAAGTAATTTTAAACTCTGAAGTGTCCATCAGACATTTAATTTTTTTCAGTTTTCTATCAAGTTTATCAGTAAGTTTTTAGATAAACTGTTTACCACATTTTTGGTAAACTATTTACCACATTTTTGAGACGCAACCATTGGCCCAGTTCTCGTCTGGCGTCTTGTTAAGATTTTATTTTATTGCATTAAAATAATTTCAACCGAGTGCTAATAAACCTTTGTTTATAGATTGAAACCTTTGTATTGTAAGTAACTTGATATTAAATATTTCATAATTTTATTTCTTTTAAAGTAATAATAACTTTTATTATATTGTGTAAGAGCAGAATAGTTCTTCATAATGTATAAAAGTTTCAATTTTCCTAAAATATTAAATAAACTTTTTAATTTTATTCTGGAGAAAAGCCAAATAATATTTTGTTTAAATTTAATCTCCCAGAAAACAAATAAAACATAAAATCGGCTTTTGTCGTCTGTTTCCATTTTGTTATTTTGTATTTTTTCAGTTTTAGTTTGTAGTCTAGCAGGGCAGCTAGGACCTTGCCAAAAAAGTCCTCGAAGACAACTTGTGTTCTTTCTTCTGGTGTCTGTGGTTCTTTGTTAGGAAAAACTGGTTCTTTTGGTATAATTGGTACTATTTTTGGTATTTTCAGGGTTTCTTTCTTCTTTTTGTAAAAGTGTTTAGTGCCAAATGACAGGGCTTGATGATATTCGAAAATCGGCGTGTCTCCTGTGCTAAAGTCAGCTTTTATTATTCTGTTACTATCGGGCAGTATTGCCAACTCTGAAAAATATTTACCCCTAAACGTAAGATGATTTCCCCCAAAATCCCCCAAACAACAAAATCATGTTTGTTTCTGGGCCTAATAAACTTTGAAGAGCAAAAAAAATATGGTCCTCCAATGTTAAAAACCCCTAAAACACAAAATTGTCTTTTTCCCCAATTCTTTTTGTCAATTTTTTTAATACAACAGAAAAAACCCTTAAGAAATAATACCCCTAAAAAACCCCATTCCACTTATTTTTCCCCTAAATTTTGGGGGAAAACCCCTAAGTTGGCAACACTGCTATCGGGGGTGAGCTTGTCTAGGCGACCTCTTTTCCTTGCTTTTATGGCATGCTGTTGGTAGAGGTGTTTTTGCCCTTGGCTTAGTGTAGCGTTTTTTTTATTTCCCAGTTTGTTAAAATATATCTGGCAGATTTGGCAAGTGCTTCGAGTTTCAAGGAGTACTTTTATAACGGGCACTCTATGGTCGTGGGGTGGGATTTTTAATTTAAGACGACCTGGCGCTTTAACACGTTAAGCCAAACACCCGACGATTCCAGTATTCTACGGTTAAAAAATTATATATTATTACAGGTATATTACTTAATAGGTGTTTAATGGGTATTATTTTTCGAAGGCGTGTATTTTTTACCTTTTAAAGTAGAAAAATAAAATTTGGGGTGTCAATATTTACAATAAATTTACATTGCTTGATTTATTCACTTGTTTTTTTATCACTTCAGTCTCAGTAAATGACAGATGATCAGAATAGAATGGAATGGAATAGAATAAACTAGAAATGATTATAATTTATTTCCAATAGGTATATAATTAGTACATTCGACTGGACCTAAAAAAACCACTTTTTGTTTTAAAACAATATATCGTGGAGGTTTGAGCCCTAACAGTATTAAAAGGTCTATCATCGCGACTAACATTTTTTTTACAAAAATCTTTTTGTGCACAACTCACAAATTGTTTATCTTAAAAACATACCAACACATATTCTTAAAAAAATAAATTCTTCACAAAAATCTATCTTGTAAATTGTTGTCAAATAAGCCGTTTCCATGTAATCGGGATTTGAACATTTAACAATTTTTTTATTTTTGTTTGTTAAATTTGGATTTTTGTTACTACTTCAAATACCAATATTTAAATAAATTTGATATATACTTTTAAGTAAAAAAAGTCGTTCAGAAAATAAAAAGCTGAAAGTACGACTAATTGGTCATATGAAATTCCAATGTTAATTTAAAAACGACAATAATACGTCTGGTCAAAGTAAAGATAAAACATTTTTGGGATGTTTTTCTACAAGTTTTTATTTTAAAAAGAACATATTTTACCAAATAAGTATGAACATCGAGATATAGAAATTAAAGCTGTAAATAAGAGTAATCTTTAAAGGTAGTTTTACCGATACCACAATAGTCAAATGAGTGCTTAAGGTAATTTGACTACCGTGGTATCTATATTTGACAACGCTGCCTAAAAATAATAGAAATCATCTGCAGCAAGAAATCTTTAGACAAGTTATAGGTTTTAAATTGTTATGTTTATTTACTAATAAAATGTCTAAACCACCCTTATCATATCACCAAAAAATATATTTCATTAAAAAGGCAAAACAGTCACTGGAAAAAATTATAACAAATTTGTAAAACAAGGTCAAATAGCACATAAATTTAAGGATAAACATGAAAAGTTTCTGTCAACTAACGTAAATATGATGGGGCATTGGATTTATATATATTTACCTTATTATGTTTCTAAGAAAGTATATAAATAGTGTCAAGATTAAGAAAAAAAATAGCAAGACTTCACTTTAATTATTACTATTTTTGTATGTTACTCTTTTTGTACTGGGTGTCCCATTTTTAATTATTACCATTTTTGTATGTTACTCTTTTTGTACTGGGTGTCCCATTTTGGTTGCAAAAGCAGGGTATTTCAGTATTTGTTAATTAAAATAGAACCTAGCGGTTTTTGCGAACCCGAGCTACTTTTTGTGAAACAAAAGATGCCATAAACAAAGCCATAATTGCCATCTTAGTTTCTCAACTACATGGCGATTTTGGAAATTTTGCTTTTTAGGTAGGTACCCTTTGTATCTTAGTTGGCAGATAACGAATCGAAAAGGTAGAAACGAATTCTTATATATTTTTTAGGTAGAATGGAGT
This sequence comes from Listronotus bonariensis, assembly GCA_014170235.1. Lineage (NCBI taxonomy): Eukaryota > Metazoa > Arthropoda > Insecta > Coleoptera > Curculionidae > Listronotus > Listronotus bonariensis. The sequence goes on from JACEGR010003382.1 coordinate 57,560, forward strand.
GGCGTATAGTAGTTTTTTAAATATTCTTGTTAAAAAAAAATTCGCAAACCAGTTTTTTTGTTGACTTCATTAATGTACTTACGTCACGATTTTTAAAATTGGATTTTGTTTTTAAACTTAAGAATGTTTTTTCTTTGGTTATACAAATAAAAAGATATGCTTAACAGAATAAAAGTTATCATTAGTTAAAAAGGTTGCAACTTTAATTTGGCCCACACTGTATAAATCAAGGTAGGTAGCATTTTCTTAAGCAAAATTTTTTATTAGTAAATGGTTTTTAATAAATAATTTTCTTAATTTATTGTTTGCTTATCCTATTTTGTTAATTTTTACTCAAAAACACTTATTAATCTATTATATTTACTGAAATTTCAATCAATGTAACACATTTTTTTAAATTGAAACTATGTTTTTTTATCTTTATGGCATCCCACGAAGGCCTGTGCTTGAATACCAGTTTACAGTGGCTGCCGGGTTATTGGATGTTTAAACCATTTTTGAGTTATGTCAACGTTATCCAAGCACTAAAACATGCAGTTGCATTTCACAGCACCACGGACGTTATTTTAAAATAACTAATACCTAGGAGTGGCAGAATACTACACAGCGGTTTGCCATTGCCAACTGTGAGGTGACGAGCAATTAAAAATCCGATGTCCAATTACGAGATTGGAACCCGGATCGCTGTGGTGAGAGGCTGGCACGTTAGCCCCTGCACCACCTCGCCACAATTTTTTGTTTTATCTTTTTCTGAATCAAGAATAAACAAAATATATTATGCTTTCAATAAATCAAAAAAATATTTAATAAAAACTGTTCACAACTTATTATTGTTGCTCGTTTAAGTTCTACATACCCAGATTTATGTAACAGAAGAAAAAACTTAATTAAATGAAATAGCAATTTTGAAATTCTTAACGTAAGCACTACTACAATAATAAAGTCAATAAAAAAACTGTTAACTGATTTAGTTGCATGGCCTACTGCAAAATTTTGGATGTGAATCATAAATCTTGGGAATTTTGTTGTAGTTTATAAAAGGAAACCCGCAGTGTTATTTATTTTTAAAAAGCTTGTCTTAAGAAGCTCTCTCTTAGACAAAAAACATTGGTTAATATTTTTAAAACAAAAATATTTAACAAAAAATCTGACTACGCCACTCCATTCTTCATTCATTGTTGAAAAATAGTTTCACATTTAATGTCCTCAGAAGACAAGTACGTTTTTGGAGGCAAATGTTCGATTTCCCAGAATTTTAGCATAACTCTGTAGATTATTAATTTTTTCTAACAAAACCCAACCAAATACTGTTTCCTCAGCGGTAGGTTGACCTACATCACCAATAATCTGACCACTACACAGAATTTGTGTAAATATCTCTACACTTACAAGTAAATCAACAGGGCTTGATAAGAAAAATTTCCCATCGGCCAATTGTCAGCTTTCTAAATGTTTCCATTCTTTATTTTGTAAGTTAAATGAAGGCATGTCAAAACAATGTTTTGGAACGACAATTGCGTCAATAGAAAAAATAGGTTGTATAGGATTTCTCGGTTTTATGACGCAATGAACAAGACCCTTAGAAGAAAACGAAGACATTTAATTAAGTCCAAAAATGGACGTACAAAAATTACGCCTGGGTAAACCCAGCCGCCGTGAGCATTTTTCACTTATAAAATTGGATTGGCTACCAGAATCAAATAATACGCAAATAGGTTAATAATTGCCCAGACTATCACAAATTTCTACTATAGCTGTAGCCAAAAGAACAGTGCTTTAAAAAGCAAAAGTATTACCAGAAATTGTAGGCTGCATTGGATTTAAAGGACTGGAGTTGTGTTGCCTGTTTCCGTAGAAATATTAGGATTCCTTGAAGTAAGATCAAAAATATTTTTGAAAATATGTAAAATAAAAGGATTACGCTGACGGCAAGTGCGACTACGAAAAGTAGAGTTACATTTCTGAACAGTATGAGAATGATGTAAGCAATTAAGACATAATTTATTTTGTTTTACATACAAGTTTCTTTCACTAGGCGATTTTTCTAGAAAACTAGGACATTTTGAAAGTACATGACCTTCTGGAAAAAATAGCATTTAATTTTAGGTTATGTTTCATTTGAAGGAACACCATTGCAAAAAGAAAAAGATGATGAATGTTTATTAATATTTTTATGAAAATTGGTATCTTTTAAGTTTTATTTGTTTTATTATTTGTCAAATGTTGGACTGACTCTAAAGCTTTACATTTATTTTCAAGAAATTGATATAAATTTTGATAACTAGGAATTGTACAGTGCTGTATTGAATTTCAAAACTAGTAAGGGTAGAAATATCTAATTTCTTAAAGGCTATGTTATAGTTATCATTTGTAATTGCAATACCACTAAGTAATTTTAAAGGCTCATCTTCTAAATATGATAAAAGGTATTGTAACTTTTCAACACTTGACAAATTAACATTCTCATGAATTAACTTTTTAATACAAATTAAAAAGTGTATGTTAAAGCTATTGGTCCCCTTTAAAAATGGGGATACTAATTGCTGGAAGTTTAACGTTTGCTTCAACTTTTAAGTTTTGAGTAGAAACAGATGCGTTAGAGTTAGACTGAACTATCTGATTGTATATAAATTTATAATCATAATAAAATTAATCTATATCTTTTCCAATTTTATGTTGTACTTTAAAATCTGCGTCATCAGTAACAAGCATAATAATATCATTATGCGACTCAAAGTATCATAAATTTCCTTTAAATCGGCATATCGTACTTGAAATTGCTCTTTAAGTGGCTCCCTTTTTTTATGTAAAGGGTTAGACGGTAAATATCAGAAATTCTACTTGAATTATTGGTTCTTTTTGCTTTTAAGCGTTTTATATCAGATATTTTGAAAAAATATAAAATTTATTTTTAAAGTATATGTAAAGTTTATGTAAAAGCTATGTATGCAGCAGTAATAAAAAGTGTATTTAGAATTTAGAAAAAATATTTATTAAATTTATTTATTAAAATTCGAAATAAAAGTCTAATTTGCCTGGACTATTAATTTAAAAATATTTTCGCCTATTTTGGAATGCTAAAAATAGAACGATAGCGAGTGATAACTACAGCCTCTGAACTGCGATATGTGAATGATGAATATCGATTAGTGTTGGAACCTTTCAAATGATCCTCTGAATGATATTCGAAATATTGTTTCGAATATGTCTTCCGAATATTCGTATTTCGTCGTGAAATATTTCATGAAACTTTTTACTTTTTGTGGCCCATATCAACTTCAAAAAGTGGCACGTAGAAACACGTCCTTAAATATTGCCATTGCAATATTGGGTAATGATTAAATCGCCACTATTGCTAACTTTCTTATTATAAGAGATAGGACTTCGGTTAAATTAAAAAAAAATGTATATTTTTACGCTAATTAATATGGTATCATTAGAAGAACAATTAAACATTTAGGTCACGTGATATGCGGCAAGACGTACTTTTTTAATGAAATGCTACAATTTTTCTTTTACTTTTACATTCTATGTAAACTTTTAGTTAAAAAAAGGTATATCAAAATTAACTTGAAAGTAAGTAGTTCTCTAGATATTAGGAGTTATATCAAAATATATTTTAAGTTAAATAAAATTTAACCAAAGCTCTATGTTTTATAGTAAAATGATAAAACTATAATTAAAGCATTTCATTAAAAAAACACGTTTTGCTACATATCACGTGACTCCCCACTTTAAATTGTTTTTTGATATTGTCATGTTAATTAGCCTAAGATACAACTTTCCAAGCAGCAAGCTGATGTCTTATTGATGTCTCTTTTTAGTTATTTTTGGTTAGCAGACGTCATAAACTGACGACAAAATAACGTTAAAATGTCATCCCTAAATCACAGACGAAAGACGTCATATAGACGTCTTTGAGATGACCAAACATTCGCATCTATACTTTTTTTAAATCGAAAATGATACAATATTTTATTTATTAAAATTATATTTTCTAATATGGGGTATACATATATACCTGTAAGTTGATCAAGATCGTTTGACCAGGCAGGGCCGTATTAAGGGTATGAGGCGCCCTAGGCTACAATTCCCAGAGCGCCTATTTTCCTACTAAAAAATTTTTTGAAGAGCAAAAAAAAAAAAAAAAGGTGCTCACCTCCATTTCAGTCCAAAAATAAAAGTTCTCTCCTTTTCGCGTCTATTTTATTTATATCCCCACTGCCCTGTCTGGCGCCTATTTTTTCATGGCGCCCTAGGCTGTAGCCTAGTCAGCCTAATGGATAATACGGCACTGTGACCAGGTAAGGTTGCCTCATTACGTCACATATTATGTACCGCACTGCTGGTTCCTTGACGCCAACATAGCAAACAAGGATGTCTAGACGGATAATGCTATGAGGGCGAAAGAGCGCGATATACAATATTTAAAAATCAGCTAGAATAATCATTGTTACATAATTTAATAATAGGAAATAAAGTAGTTAGGGTAACAACTGGAATTAACAGTATTTAAAAGTATTTCTTTAATATTGACAAAAAACATAAACTACACTGTTAAAACCTTCATTAAATAATGAGCAAAATACATATGTGACGTATGGTCCACCATGTTGCAAGGCTTACGAGGCAACCTTACCTAGTCAAACGATCTTGTAAGTTGATTGGCTATCCATAAAGACGGTTTTGGATGGATGGGTTATGTCATCTGATGACAACTTAAATTATTTATTGGTCTTATTTTTTATCATATGATATTCCGGTTGAATTTTGACAAGAATCATATAAGGTCACAAAATTTTCCTGGTGGGTTTTCTAAACATGGCGTCATTAGATTTTTGTAAGCTAGTATCACGAAAAAATAACGTACAAAAGACGTCACTTCAACGACGTCAAAAACACGTCAGTAAAATGACGTCATAATTTTGGTCCGATGACGTCTTATGACCAAAAGTGACTAATTAATGTCGTCATAATACCGTCAGCTTGCTGCTTAGGTCTTTGCTAACTAAACAAAAGTCGTTTCTCTTCTAATAGGAAAGTTAGCATCAGTGCTGATTTAATAATTATCTAATAATGCAACATGGCAATTTGTAACTCTTAATATCTCAAAAACTACCAACTTTTAAATAAGGTCTGATATACCTTTTTTTATTTAGATTTTTTCGTAAAATGCCAAGGTAAAATAAAAACTGTAGCATTTTATTTAAAAAAGTACTTTTTGCTAAATCACGTGACCTAGATGTTCAATTGTTTTTGTGACATCACTGTATTAATTGGAGTAAAAATACAAATCTTTTCTAATTTAAACAAAGTCCTACCTCTTATAATAAGAAAGTTAGCAATAGTGCCGATTTAATCATTACCCAATATACCAATAGTACCTAATATTTAAATCTTAATATCTCAAAAACTATTAACTTTTGATTAAGGTCTGATTGGACTTTTTTATTAAGAATTTTATGTAAAATGCAAAAGTGAAAATTTTTTTTAGCATTCTGTTTAAAGAAAGTTTGCATTGCCGTATATCACGTGACCTAGATGCTTAATTGTTTTTCTGACATTATCATGGTAATCAGCGTAAAAGATATAATTCTTTGCTCATTAAAACCAAACTTGTATTTTTAATAATAAGAAAGTTAGCAATAGTGCCTACTTAACTTTGAACACCCACCTTGTGTAACTTTTTTCTTAAAAATGGCTCAGAAATACGGCCTTAAATGTTCTCACCGCAATTAAAAACACCCTGCATATATTTGTTTCTTTAGTCTAGTCTGGTGGATGTATCCTCCAACGTAAATCATTACATTTTTTTTAGGCACTGGCTAAACGACCGCCGGTGATTATATTTTGATCGATTATAAAAGAAAACCGCCGTACGGTGTTTTTTCCATTTATATATATGAAAACCGCCGAAAATTCAAATTAATTTGTAATTTTTGGCGGTATTTACTTATTTTGTCGGTGAAAGCCATTGAAAACCGCCGGAGAATAGTAAACCGGTAGAAATAGATATATTATTTTTTTAACTTCGTGTTTGTCTTTTGTGACTTATTTTACGCAGCACTGTTTTCACTTATCAGAACAGATAGTATGTCTCAGGACGAGTGTTTAAGAGGACAAATGGACCAAACATTTTTACATTTTAAAGGCATTATGGGAAAACTGGTCGCATGGTCCAAAACTAAGAAATACCAAATATTTTTCCGATTGGTACAGGGCTAAAATATGGATAATGACCAAAAATAAAATACTTTTGTTTTTAAAAATAGAACATAAAAAGTAAAGTTAGATATTTATTGTCCCGGAAGTGGAAACAACTCGGATTTTAACCAAATTTGGTATACGGGGGTTTTTGGGGCACTGATAACGAATCGAAAAGAATTTTTAGCCTAAAACGTTTCGTTTTCAAGATATCCATCATCCAAGTTAAAAAACGAATTATTCTCATTTTCACTATTAGTCCCAGAGCTAGTGAACCCTTTGAGTAACGTTAGACCTGTAAGGCTATAAATTTGTATAGTGATAAGTCATATCATGCTAAGTACGAAAATCATCACCTGGCAGGCATCAGCCGTGCACATCATCACCCTGTATATTTTTGAAAGTTTAAAAAATGAAAAAAACTTGGAGCTGTAAGCTTACATTTTTTTAGGATTTAGTTTATCATCAAAGGTTTAAAAAAATTGACAGGCGTTTTCGATGAGCACAAGTACCTGCCAGGCGAACTGAAAGGTGTGGCTGATTTAAATGGCCATATTTCCAAAACTATAAGAGATAGGCATATCAAATGTATGGTATTTTTTAAAGCTCTTTTTAAGATGTTTTTAATGGTAATATAATATACAAGGTGTCCCACAAAAAAAAAACATTTTTATGCTATTATATTATCACCAGTATCACGGTTAAAAAGATCTTTAAAATAGCTTTAAGAAAATGCCATATTTGATATGCCCATCTCTTATAGTTTTCGAAATATGGCCATCCAAAACAGCCACACCTTTCAGTTCGCCTGGCAGGTACTTGTGCTTATGCTAAATCCTAAAAAATAATTCAAGCTTACACTCCAAGTTTTTTTCATTTATTTTCTTTTTAAACTTTTAAAAATATACAGGGTGATAATGTGCACGGCTGATGCCTGCCAGGTGATGATTTTCGTACTTAGCATGCATCACTATACAAATTTCCAGCCTTACAGGTCTAACGTTACTCGAAGGGTTCACTAGCTCTTATACTATATAATCCTTCTTTTCTTTGCACACAATTCCTAATTTAAAACTAAAATGGCACACATCTTTGATTTTTACCCTTTAAAACCCAGTGTTTCCATGTATTTTACAGATTTTATCAAATAAATTGCAAAAAGGTTTACTTTATAAACGCGGCAATCATATACAGTGTGTCCTAGGATAGGTGTTAGAAGAGGACAAATCGACCAAAAATTCTGGAATTTTTTAAACGTTCTTTGGGAAACTGGTTGCATGGTCCAAGACTGATAAATACAAAGTTTTACTTCGATTGCTTATATACAAGGCAAGTTATACCTAAAAATTTAAAAAATTGTATAAGTAAATGTTGTAGAGAATTAAATTTTATGTCAAAATTTAATGGTAAAGAATTAAAATTTAAAAAAAATTGTCAATTTTTTACGTTATACATTAATAGTTTTTAAAATAAATGGCTTAAGGAAGCAAATTTTAAAAAATTGTTTAAAATGAATATATATATTTTTTTAATTTGCTCGCTTTTGACCATTATTTAAGTTGTGGTGCTTAATATAAAAAAACTGACAATTACATTTTTTTACTTCTATGCTTTAACTTTCAATTTTGATATAACATTAAATTCTCTTCAATATTTACTTACACAATTTTGTTTTATTTATAAAAATAAAAGTAGTAGTAGTTTCTGGGCATTTTTATATTTATAGTTATAACTTGCCCTGTATAGTACCCATTAGAGTAAACTTTTGTGTTTATTAGTTTTGGACCATGCGACAAGATTTCCCAAAATTCCGTTTTAATATTCAAAAATTTTTGGTCCATTTGTCCTCTTGTAACACCTATCCTGGGACACACTGTATAAACGCCTCCTGCGGTGTAAATAAATTAATAACTGAAATAGGCTTTTAAAATTTAATGCAGGAAAGTGTAAAATACATAGAAAAACGTGGTTTCAAAAGGTAAAAATCAACTATTGTGTGCCACTTTAGCTTCAAATCAGGGATTGTGTGCAAAAAGAAGGGAAAATATAGTGAAAATCAGGATAGTTTCTTTTTTACTTTGATGATGGATTTCTTGAAAACAAAACATTTTCGGCTAAAAAATCTTTTGGATTCGAGATTAGCGTCACAAAATCGAAGTTGTTCCCACTTCCAAGGTCCAAGACAATAAATATCTAACTTTACTTTTTCTGTTCTATTTTTAAAAATAAAAGTACTTTATTTTTGGTCATTATCCATATTTTTTGTTATAATTCGCCCTGTACCAATCGGAAAACATTTAGTATTTCTTAGTTTTGGACCATGCGACCAGTTTTCTTTTAATGCTTTTAAAATTTTTAAAAACGCATCCTGAGACATACTATCTGTTCCGATAACTGAAAACAAAACTACACAAAATAAGTCACAAAGAAAAACACAAAGTTTTGAAAAAATATTTATTACTACTACTTTACTATTTTCCGGCGTGTTTTAATTGTTTTTGAAACAAAACCGCCAGAAGGCGGCTTTTACCAAGAAAATAAGTAAAACATGCCGGAAATAACAAATTAATTTGATTTTTCGGCGGTTTTTATATATATATATAAATAGACAAAAACCGCCGGACAGCGGTTTTCTTTTTATATTTGATCAAAACCGCCGGCGGTCGTTTAGCCAGTACTTTTTTAATAAAAACTTTTTAAACGTAAAAACCATTTATAAATATTTTATTTACTTTTGATGTGACAATTCAAAAACTCTGTTATAGTTTTAAAAGAACGTTATACTTATACCGTCCACAAATAATGTTTGCAAACATTGTTGTTTAAAGTTGTGGTTCATCCAGCAAAAATTTGAAAAGAAAATCTTTTTTTTCTTCTGGTTTACCTAATATCGTAATTATTTAAAAATAAATCACTTCTAAAATTATTTGTTTGATTGCGATTGGTACGGTAAAATGCCCCAATATTTAGATTTCCATGAAAAGTGTAAACAATCATGCCTGTAACTTCTAAAAACATTGACACGCTTATAATTAATCGAGTATATTAAAACATAAGTATTATTTAACTGCATTTTATCAGTGATTGATAAATCATTAGTCCAAACAATTATTCAGTAACTTTTAGGATAGCTTCGCCCCAATGTTTTATGTGGATCCCTCTGTGTGTACAGTAGCATATGATATACTGTTGACAATTGTACCTATCCATCTGTCACATTAAAATTATTTTAATAGACCAATTTATGCGCACTTCAAATCATGATTTTCTCGAATTTGTTATTTGTCGATAACATTACTGATTAGGAAAAAGCCATTTAACGGTGCAAATTTGGTTCCAAAACAAGTGAAGGAATATATACGTTTAGATTTGTTTTAACTATAAAATTATCTATCGACAAAGACCTAAAAATTTTAAATAAAATAATGATATAGGGTGTTATGGAAATACTTTAATATATTTAAACCCCAAAATCCTTGTGTAAAAATAAATTGAATAAAAATTATTAAAAATGGCGGACCACCATAAATAACAGTGATAATGAACCCCAAAATTTTACGATTAAAAAGCAAACCCGCTACTGACCAGCTCTTTAAATCCCTTTAAATACATATGTTTACCTTCTGTCGCTGTCAAAAACAGCTGAAAGCAGTTATAACACGTGGTTAAGTCAACAAGCTTGAGAAAAGTTGCCAAATTTATTTTGTTCTTTACCAGTTTATCTATGGGTTTTGCTGTTTCAATTCGATCAAACAAAAAACTTACATGATTACACAAATTATCCTTTATTAGGCTACTAGGTTGTTTGAGCGTATAATGAATGTAAAGATTACTTTTTCCACAAATCAAGTACACTTTTTAGGTGGTTAATTACTTTACAAACTTTTTAAACACTGCGACGCGACACGTATGCGCACAAAGAATTGAATTAAAATACACAAAACGGTATTTTTATTGCAAAACACTATTAAAACAAATTTTACTGCGTTTTTAAATAAAGTTTTTGTTACATTTCGCTTTTCTTTCATCAAAATTAAGAGTTGACAGACGACAGGTGGTTTACACAAGATCGTTTGACTAGGTAAGGTTGCCTCATTACGTCACATATGTACCGCACTGCTGGTTCCTTGGCGCCAACATAGCAAACAAAGAATAATCATTGTTAAATAATTTATTAATAGGAAATAAAGAAGTTACGGTAACAACTGGAATTAACAGTATTTAAAAGTATTTCTTTAATATTGACAAAAACACAAACTACACTGTTAAAAACTTTATTAAATAATGAGCAAAATACATATGTGACGTATGGTCCGCCATGTTGCAAGGCTTACGAGGCAACCTTACCTAGTCAAACGATCTTGGTTCACACGAGAAAAGAGTACAAAAGATTATTCCCTATGAGACAAATGTACAAAAAACTACGGTAATTGTACAGAAAGTGTCCGCAACTCCGATTTTAACCAAATTTGGTATGTTGGGTTTTTTGGGGCGCTGATCACGAATCTGAACGAAATTTTAGTCGGAAATGTTTGGTTTCAGAGATAATCATCATCAAAGTTGGCATTTAAACTAACCTTATTTTCACCATTATTCACCCCTCTTTTTGCACACAATTCTTGATGTAAAGCTAAAGTGGGCCACAATATTTGATTTTCACCTTTTAAAACCCCGTGTTTCTATGTTTTTACACCTTTTATCAAATAAATTGGGAAGGGTCCCTTTAAAAACGTTGCAACCGTGCATTCACTGCTCCACCGCCTCCACCATATTCTGCTACGATTAAAAACGATTGAAAGCGAAGCTATGCAATTTAATTCAAAAAAGTGTAAAATACGTAGTAGAATGAGGTTTTAAAAGGTGAAAATCAAATATTGTGTACCACTTTAACTTAAAATCAAGAATTGTATGCCAAAAGAAGGGGGAATAAAGTGAAAATGAGGTTAGTTCAAATGCCAACTTTAATGATGGATATCTCGGAAACAAATGTATCCGACTAAAAATTTTTTCAGATCCGTGATCAGCGCCACAAACACAGGTGTTTTTACAGGTTAGATGTTTTTGCAAGAAATTTATTGCAATTTATTCTAACATTTTTGCAATTTGCACGTAACTGGGTTTATCAATTTACTGAAACTTGTAAGTTCAATTCTTTTAAACCGTTTTCTTTGTCTCATGTTGTTCTGGTTATGGGCGATAAAATGATACTTACAGCGAATTCTTTTGGTTAAACTAGGTGCTTTCAATTTAATTAGGTTTTTTTAATCAAAATTTTTTTACTACAAAATGCAGGGTTTGTTTTTTCTTTTGATAATTCATAAAAGCTTGATGTCTAGGAACTTATTACCGTGGGTATAAAAAGTAGACGGCATATTTAACATACCTTAGGGATAAAGGAGCCGAAGTGGACATTTTGGGGCTTCTTCAGATGTACGGTTACAAAATGCATGAAACAATTACTTTGTGTTGCTATATTACTGTACATCTCATTGGTACGGAAGAGAAGGGAAGTTTATGGTGAAAGTGTAAAGAGTGTACTCGTGAAAATAAAAGTACTTTCCAGCCAAGAAAAAATCCTAGCCTTCTAAAAGCTGTTGTAGCTCTAAATGTTATTTAAGGTTATTATTTAATGTAACGCCTACGCCGCTCATAAGTAGATAATAAAAATTGGTTAACTTTTTTTATGCCGGTATATTATTGTCCTCTATTGTGTGCTTTGAAATCTACGATAAAATGGTGGTGCCCTCTGGATAACATTATTCAGTCGTTAAATGGGTTTAACATCTAAAAATCTGGCACCCACGGTACTTAGTACTTAGCTTTTGTGCTACTAACATGGACTGCCATAAACATAAAAAAACTAAATATACTAAATTTACTAGATGTAGTACAATTGTACAGCTGAACATCGCAAATTCGCGTTGTTGTTGTCAAGGAAGCCGGCATGATTTAACTGACCAATAAGAAGGCTTCCTTATGCTATGCAAGGTTACAGAAAGACGAAATTCGCTTGCCCTGGTTTGCGTTTTAAATAATATTGCGAAGAATTTACCAAATTGTGCGTTTATTAAGTTTTGCATTTTGTTTTAATTTACGTAAAATGCAACGAAATTCAATCGAGTTGACTGACATGGTTTTGTGTTATGGGGAAGCTAGGCAAAATGCTCGGCAAGCCGGGGAACTATGAAAGAGTTTGTTTATAGTGAACCCATTAACAGTTTAGAACAGTTGCGAAATCGTGTGGAACTAGCGGCTCAGCAAATAAGAAACAATGAAAACATTTTTGCGCGTGTGAGAAACAGTATGCAGCGGAAAATAAATGCATGTTTGGAATCAAAATTTAGAACATATTCCGTATTGAAGGTAAATCGACCTTTATTTAAATATTTTTTTGTTACAATTTATTTTGATATAAGGCTTTTAATAATTTTTTAAAGTAAATTTATAAAAAAATTGAATATAATAACATTTTACCTTTTTATTCTATTATGTATTTATATCGTTTATTGGGTATAAAATAGGACGTTTGGCAACATCGCAAACAAATAGGTCTACTGTCTGTGTTTATAGTCTTTACGTAACCAGGGACGTAGCAGATAGGTGAAAAGAAGGTATTTTTACAAATTGTAAAAAAGTTTGAATTAAACAAAAAAAGTACTCAGTGTGTCTCTACACTGTCCCAGGAGTCACCCATTTCAATATATTAAAGTATTTCCATAACACCCTGTATTAATAGTGATCTTTAAGTGTATTCGTTTAGTTTGCAAGTTTGGCTTATGTCATTTAGACGGGATCTCCCGTTTATTGCGTATTCTAAACGACACCTATACTGTATAAGCAAAAGGTAAAGGTATATCGACCAGTAAAGCAGCAACAAAGGATGTAGGTACGCTGAGTCATCTAATTAGAAATGTTTACATGCCGGTATTCACGGTAAACTGTTTTTTTTTCCAATGTGTTATGTTATTTAGCTGATCCGGTATAATATCGATGCTTAACTTTGTTGATATCACAAGATGCGGTTATAATACTTAAAAAAATATACTTGTCGACAGAGGTAATTTTTACACAGGGTATCTATACAAAATGCTACCACAAATTCCTTGGGCCAAAATATAATGGTCTAACGCTCTTACCATAGTCGGAACGTTCATCGTTTTCAAGATACAGGGTGTCAAAGTCTTTATTTGAGTTTACCTATTTTTAAATATATTATTTAATATGAAACATTTTTTGAAAAATTCAGTATTAAAAAGTTCTAAAAATTCTTGAGAGTGGGAAATCGAAATATGCATGCTAATGATTTTGTCGTGAAATGTAGAGTGAGCCACCTGCAGTTCTTTGCGTAGGTTCAAAGTGTCACAACTTTTTTTGTTTTTTGCCTTGGTATATTATAATTTTAGTAAAAAAATTTATTCATATTTTTTGCACAAATAGGTATGCTTCATAAATTCAATATACAAGCAACCGTTTTTAGAATATTTCAGATTAAACATTTTATTACATGCCAAATTTTGCCATCGCATTTATCATGCAGGTCATTAATTACATTTAATGAACTGAAAAAATATTTGTAACAAAAGAATCGTACGCCACTGACTGTGTAAATGTGTGAAAAATTATTTTGAATTTTTAAGATTAAGTAAATAAAAATATAGCTTTTATGTTTTCTATTTTTTTCTATCTTGTTTAGATGAAAAGGAAAAAATCCACTCTATTGCATATTTCTAGACCATAAAAGAAGCATTGCGGGAACTTTTTCTTTTAAAAATTAGGTTTTATAGGTTTTTAATTTTTATTAGCAATACGGTAACAACAACAAAAAATTATTTTAAAATTTTTAAGTTTTTTGAAAAGTTTAACACCCTGTATCTTAAGAACAAAAAATTGCGGACCCATGTTGTAGAATCTGCCTTTAAATAGTTCTAAAAACATTATGTAACACCCTGTAGTTCAGTGGCGACGCCAGGGGTGCCAGGGAAGGCCCGGGCAACCCCTAAAAAATAGTGCCCCTCTGTAATGTGGAACATAAAAACAAATGTTTTTATGTTTGCGGGCAAATGTATGTAGGTCTGGACTAGGCTTAAAGGAATTTCGGAATTAAAACAAATGTTTGAAACACAAATTATTTAATACAGTTTTTATACAAATGATTTTATGTTTGCGGGAAAATGTATGTAGGTCTGAAATAGGCTTAATAATAATTAAAAATCTTTTGTATACAGTTGTTCTAATAATGCTATAATAATTTCTCCGGCACTTATGTTAAGATTTATCTCATTTAATAATATGACCGAAAACCTTCCGGGTGACGTCAACAAGACCATTACTAATATGGCTAAATGTCGTGACCCATTTATAAACCGACTCTACTTGTCGATGTGTTCAGAGAAATATTAAACCAGATTTTTAAGGTGTAAACATACTTTGAATCACCAAAAATAATAAATATTTCAAACTTAAATCCCGTTACACATAAGACGTACGAACGCCCTTTGCTCTACGCCTGACAATTAAAATCAAATTTTCTTGCTAAACGCATTTGTCGGAGTGGTTCAAACCGTATTCGAAAATGACAATATAAATATGAGAATCAAGAAAATGTAGGTTTTCAAACCATTGCGTCACAGCCCAATAATTTTTTAGGTTACCATTGTACGGGATGTATTCAAACACGGTTAAATACGCGACGCACATGACGTCACCGTTTAGCAAGAAATTCATCAATTTTAGGCGAAGAACCAATTCTAAAACGGTATTTACCAATGGGTTATGTTGACGTTTAAACAATGTATTATACATCAAAGTTGTCACCATTTGATAATTGGTTGAACGCCTACAATTAATGATTGTTTTTAACATGTTTTGAACCGTATTAACAACAAAAAATGGCTTAAAGTAATGTAACCTAGCGCGTACGCCTGTGTAAAATGTTACATTAGTTTCAATGCATCAGACGAAGGGCGTAGGGCGTACGTCTCATATTTAAAAAGACTCAATAGTCACAAAAAAACTTAAAAACAAAATATTAAAAAAAAACAATAAAATTATGTTGAGTAAAAATAATAAATAGTTTCCTATCATCAAATTTGATGAGAACAAAGTAACAGATTTGATTTTATGAGATAATTCCTATTAAATTAAAACTGAATTTATCAAAACGCTGATTGATGAGTAGAAAGTGCTTAGTAATAGTAACACACTGAAATTAAACTATACCTACTTGGTCAGTCCAGATAAATTCAACATACTAAATTTATCTTACAATCTCATTTTTTTTAAATTTGGATAGATGTTTGCTTTTATATAGAACAGACAGAGTAAAAAAATGTTTTTATATGTCAAATGATTTCGTATATAAAGGCTATGCAAAATTTTCGAAAAAAAACTAAAAACACAGAATATTTGACCTGCGAATGTGCATCTGCCTATTAAGCTAGAGAACTAAGTAATATCTCATTTTAAAGCATTTACCAAGGCCTATCAAAAACTTTGCATAACTATTAATACCAAATCGTTTGACACATTTTAATAAAATTTGATATTTTGCTTAAATAAAAGTTAGGTATACAGTGGATTTCTTTAATGTCCCCCTCCCCTCTTTTATTTTTGGAACGGATCAATTTAAAAAAGTAAAACTTTGGGATATGAAATTGATGCATAAATACTATATTTTAGAGTGAAATCGACAAATGAAAAGTTCAAGATGGCCGCTGGGCGTCATCTTGTAAAAAAGGTAAATGGAAAAAGGGCTCTTGTGGCATACAGTTTTAAAGCTCCTGATTTTTAAAAAAGCTTTAAGAAAACACCACATTTAGTACATCTAATGTTATTAGTTTGGGAAATATGGCCATTCAAATCCGGTATTTATGTAATTTTTAAAGTACTGCCATTTTGTATTAGATAAAGTTAAGTATAGACTTTATATTCTAGGATTTTTAAACTGCTTGTCAGGACCTTTAAAATAATGTGCCACAAAAACGCCCAGCCGCCATCTGGACATTTTCATTTGTCAATTTTACTCTAATAATAGAATTTATGCATTTATTTCATATCTCAAAATTTAACTTTTTGAATTGATCCCTTCAAAAATAAAAGAGGGGAGGGGGACATTAAAGAAATGCACTGTATAAAAAAATATACCGGTTGTCCAGAAGATTTCTATTCGCCTGCCTTTTATATTTCTTTATCGATTTGGTTATTATTGTAATTAAAAGTTTTATGCATATTTTACCTACTTTTGGTTTTATTTAATTTTTGAATAGAAAAGATAAAAGGAGATTTGTATTTTTCTGAAAATATGTAAGGTAGTATAATTTAAGGATTATCCTACGAACATTTAGAATTTGTGTAAAAATAATTTTTAAATGAAACTGAATTTAATTATCTTTTCGGACAGAAATCAATCTATAGATTTGAAAAATGAGAGAGTACCATATAAAAATTATAGCTTCCGGTCATTTCCGGTAAAAATGGAAGACGAAATACCAATCTGACATAAAAATAACTTTGCCTTAAAACAACAACTCTACCAAGTTTCGTTAATATCGATAAAGAAATAGCAGCCGGAAATTAAACTCGTGGGCGAAAATTAAACACCCCACTACCATATTTTATATTTAAAGTTGTCTACGGTTTAATACAAACAATTGAATGTAAAATAGTAATCCAACTAATAACATAACTAATGCTAGTAATATAAATTTAAATGCTGTTGTTACAGAACTTTCATCTTCAAGATCTTCGATCTGATGTTGTAGCTCCTCATTAATCTTTTTGATCGCTTCATCTGAAAGCTTGGGGCAATTTTGAAGGTCCATTTGAAAATGTATATTTTCATTTTTAAAATATTCCTCTTGTTTTCGGCGGTTTTCACATGATAGTAAATTGTTTCTTAAATCTATTTTAGTTATCCTTGGTGCTCTTTGGATGAATCCAATAAAATCAAAATCGGATATTTTATTATCGGAAAAATCAATAATATGTAACTGATGCAATGACAATTTTCCAGTTATATCTGCTGTTGCAATATTATTGTGTGAAACATTTATAACTCGTAAAGATGGTAATCCAGAAAATGCTCCGGATTGAAATTTTGTGATTGTGTTATTAGATAGTATTAGTTCACGAAGACTATAAAGTCCTTGAAATAATTTAGGTGGAACACTACTAAACCAGTTAAGAGCTAAATTAAGTATTTCCAAATTATTCATATTTTTAAATGTTCCTATTTCTACAACATTATTTCCTAGATGGTTATTTGACAAATCCAGCTTTCTTAACTTATTAGACTCTGATAAGTTAAAAGATAACATTCCAATTAAATTACTTCCCAGACTAATTTCCAGTAAGTTGTTAAGACCTTGAAAATCTGAGACTGCAATGTTAATAATTTGATTGTTATTTAAAAGTATTACTTTTAAGTTTTTTAAGTGTGTCAAAGTGTTATTTATTTTTCTAATGTTATTAAAACTTAGGTCTAATATCTCCAAATTATCAAGTCCAAAAATGTTTCAGACTCTAGATATGGCAGTTGATTATTTCGCATGTACAGTTCTCTTAGCTGGTGTAGTTCCTTAAAAGCCAAATTGGGTGGTGGAACTGTTAGGGCGTTTTTTAAAAACATCTGCTTCACTCTTCTAACTCCGTAAAATGCTCCCGGTGTTATAGTAGATATACTATTATCAGATAAAATAAGCTTTTCCAAAAATACTAAGCCAGTAAATGATTTTTCTCTTATATATTCGATCTTACTACCTCTGAGATCCAAAATTCTTATTTGGTTTGCATTAATATCAAATGTACCTGTTGCTAAATCAGTAAGAATACAATTTACACATTGCAGTGTTTCGTCTAAGTGGTCAAAACGATAAGGTGTATCTCTAAAATAGTTAGGAGTTGCATTGCTACAGATGGCTGTTAGTGCTCCTCTTTCACCATATTTACATGTCATAATATTAGCAGATGACACCGATAAAAATCCTGTTAAAATCAAGTAGGTCGTAAAAAATTCTTCTGTAAATGTTACTTTCTGAAACAAAAAAGTATATTATTGTTCCAACTAATAATAGTAAAAATCATATTTAATAACCAATGTTGTTTTAAGCATCTCTCGTGTGGTATAATTTTTTTTTAGCTTAAAAGACAGAAAAATTAAATTGAGTATAGGGTAGATGCACCATTTGTGATTTTTTGTATTTTTGATTTGAGATTTATAAGTAAATTATAAATATTTAGTCCTTACTATGGTGTCATGTAGTATATTTCTAAGATTTTTTAATATCTTGGTACATTGTAAACTGTGTTCACAATTTCTTAAATAAAAAGTTTAAAAAATAGTTACAAACATATATGGGATGCTTTTTATACCAAAGCAATTTTCATCATTTCCTATAAGAATCTGCAGAAGACACTGGTAAGTAAATTTTTGATTTTTCTTAAAAGTCATAACATTCTTTACATTTTTTATTATTTTCTGCTTAAGTACACTACTAGAAAGGTAAAATAAAATAAATTTACCCAAAATAGCCCAAAATATAAAAAATTGGCCATGGCCACAACTGGAATAGCAAAACTATAGAAGTGGCCATGCTATGGCCACAAATGAAGCATATGACATCCAGTTGTGGCCATAGTACGTACTGATTTATTATTATGGTGGATTATTTACACGTATACAGCAAAGGCGTAGCTAACACCGTATCAGCCGTATCAATGATACGGGGCCCCCAGGCTACAGGGATCCCAAACGTGTGTAAGAAAAAAATAAGGTGCTAAAAAAACTGTCAAATAAATTAAGAAAGTCGAGTCTTTTATTTTTTATGCCATTCAAAATTTTTTAATAAGAACAAAACAAGTAACGCGTGTGTAAGTGAGACCCTTTTTTGTAAATTCTTTTGCTCTTTAAATAGTTTTTTGGGCAGCATAACTTATTATGATACGGGGACCCTCTTAACCTATTCGCATAAACTTGGAAAATTATTGCCTAGGACAAACAATGATTAGTAATGAAAATAAAAGTTAGTATAATATTTTTAGTTAGAGAGATAATTAATTATTTTAAATAAAAAAGATATGGAGTTTTAAACACGAATAATAACTAATATAAAAAAACCAGAGTAGTTACATAAATCTTTATTATTAGGGATAAAAAAATGTGGTTTTAGGGATTTTCAAAAGTAATTTAGTAGCGTATATTTTATCACTGTAAAAAAGACTTCTTAGGAAAAAATTACACATTTAATATATTTAATTTTTAGTAGTTTCCGAAATATTATGTTTTTGCCAACCTGGTAGATGACTGATACAATTTAATATCTGATGATTGCATTTAAAGTTTTACACCATGCCAAAACGTCCTGTATCAGTAAAAAATAATAGACAAGGAGAGTCCAAGAAAGTAGTATTATTAAAAACATAACATTGTCTACTCCAAAAATCTATGTTTACGCACAACGTAAATGGTATATATTTTTTAAATCCTATGACAGATGATAACCTCCTCCACTCAGATTAAGAAACCGATTTTACATAAAAATAAGAAAAGGTGGTTCTTCTTTTAATTTCTATAAATATAATTGTATACAGAGTACCTTACATACAGTGTGACCCAAATTGGGCCTACATGTATTGGTAACTCGGGAACAATTAGAGCTACAGTGTTGGTTAACTTATGAAAGTTTTAGACAATTTAATTGCAAAATTAAGTCTGCTTTATGATTTAATTTATCTTTTATGGTTTTTGGGATAATTAAGAAAAACCAAAATGAAGCATTTTTAACTTTTGCCTGTAGCTCGCAAACTACCAATTTTACGGTTTTAGGATTACTACATTATTGAAACACTTTTTAAGAAGACTTTAGGTAAAAATATTTTTCTAACTTTATTTTTTTTTTTGAGATATTTGCCTAAACTTTGGATTCTCATACGGACGCCATATTGGTTTTAAAAGAGCTCTTCAAAAGCTTTTCATTGATGTATTACAAATCTAGTTTTTCAGATTGCTTAAGCTTTAAAAATGATAATTATTGTTTATTTGATAGTAGACTTAGACAAGACTGCGTAATGGCCACCTCGTTTCATAAAAACAAATGATACGCATCCGGAGCGGCATCAACCTAACCATAGACATTTAAGATTCTTAGTGATAAACTTGTTACCCCATGGATGTTTTGTGAGAGCGAAATTATATAAATAATGCTTTTTGCAAAAATTAATACCTTCTAATAATTCCTTAAACTGATAATAATTAAACACAAAAACTGTAAAACAAAAATGTATCAGCAGATAAGAAAATAAAATCACAGTACATGTCTTCCTTCATTTTCCACAGATTTCTCGCATTTTTTTAACACCTTGCGTGTTCCTTGGCGTAACGTGTTTCGGTTGATAGAAGCAAACACATCCCGTACCCTGTGTTCTAAACTGCTGCTCAATTAAACTGCAACTGGGATTTTTTTCTTGGTAAATTTTAAATCGTTATTACTCTTAAATAAAATACAATAACAAAATGCGGTTTTTACTGTTTCGTAGGAAAACTTTTTTAAAATGGCCATTCCAATTTAAGTAAAGTTTTTCTTGTTTTTATTATACAGGGTTTAAACAAAAAGTCCTATTTTTAACAAAAACTTTGTCAAGAGCGACATTTTACAAAAAATATATATTTTTTTAATTATACGGTGTTATTTAGTAGACCATTTCAAAGAAACAAGTTTCTTAGATTTTTAATATCTGCTTAATTTTTCAAGATATTAATATTTTTTCAATAAATTGATTTTCATTATTATTCTCCTTCCTGTATTTAACAGTTTCTCACAAGGGTCAATTTTTTCAGATAATTTCAAAAGTTCATAAGTAACCTTTTAAATTTGTATTAGAAATTTATTACAAAAAAAAATTAACGCGTCAGTAGCGTCGCAAATGTAATAAAATTTTATTTTGCTAATTAATAAGTTTTTAAAGTTTCCGTAAACACCACATATGTTGTATTTAAGAGTTTAATTGTTTTTACAATTTTTATAAAATATGGACATTTATCTCGGGACGGTTTTTTACTTTTACAAAAAAAGGTATTAGTGGCGTAGGTATAATATATTTTTTAATGCTTTTTTACTAACCAAAGGATTATCGCATCGCCGTAATAATTGGTTATTCGGATTATTTTGGGGTTTTTATCGATTAACTTAGAACACACGTTAATAAATAACATACAGGGTATTTCAAAAATCAGACAGGAAAGCAGAGTTTTATCTCTTAGATGATTTTAAGAATAAAGTTAAAATAAACTTATGTTCCGACTGTCTTAACTTTTAAGATACAGGGTGGTAAACCTTAAAAAAATATATGTTTTTTATAATATCTGTGATACCATTTTAAAATTTTAATGAAATTTGGTACAGAGCCACTTCACATTAAGAGGCATTTTTTTATGTAAAACATATTTTATATTTCTTTTAGTGGCGTTCAACCGGTATTTAAATTAAATATTTTAAAGGAAAAATATAGTACGCCACTGCCTTTTTTGTAACAAAAAATTATTTTTATAATTTTCATTTTCTTTTTAAACAAATTTTATATTTATATTATTAGGAGGTATTTACCATCAACAGGTTCACTACAAGACTTGATAGATTTTATTCTTTATTTGAATTCCTAAAATCAATGTTTCTATAAAAAAGTTAGATTGGTACAAATGTCTACGGTCTACGGTATCAGGATTATCATGTTTGGGAACGTTTCCTGAATGACCGTTCCTGAGTTAAAAATTTTAAATTTACGGGCGATTATAATTTACAGCGGCCATCTTGAAAACTGTATGCTACGGTAAATGTAAAATATTAAATTTTTTTGGCACTTAATACGGTTAAAGGTGTTTCTTTTATTATTTTAAGCTAATAAACGCATTTCCGGGATGTTGATGAATTGATGTAACGAATTAAAAAGTAAATATTTTATAATAATTTATGTGTACAACATTCTAACAGCCGATTATATTTTAGTTTTCACTCTACTATCTTCTACCAGATACCTCATGATACCCATTATGAATATGCGCAGAAATGTTTCATATTTTATTAAGCAAAAACTATTTGTCGACAAAAAAAAGCGTAATATAAAATTTGTTCAAAAGTACTTAAATAAAAATTATTAAAATAATTTTTGTTTTCAAAAAAAGCAGTGGCGTACTATATTTTTCTTTTAATATATTTAATTTGGATCCCGCTCGAAAGCCACTAAAAGTAATACAAAATATATTTTACATCAAAAAATTCCTATTAATATAAAGTTGCGCTGTACCAAATTTCATTAAAACTTGTAGAGTGGTATCAGAGACTTTATAAAAAATATATTTGTTTAAAAGTTTACCACCCTGTATCTTAAAAGTTAGGACAGTTAGAAGATAAGTTTATTTAAACTTTCTTCTTAAAAATCATTTAAGGATAAAAATTCTGCTTTCCTTTAAAAAAATACAAATTTTGAATCCATAATTTTTGAAACACCCTGTAGTATATTATATCTACGCCACTATTAACTTTTTTTTGAAAAAGTAAAAAACCGTCCCGAAATAAATATCCAAATTTTATAACAATTGAACTTTTAAATACAGAATATGTAGTGCTTACGGTAACTTTAGGAACTTATTAATTAGCAAAATAAAATTTTATTGCATTTGCGACGCTACTGATGCGTTAATATTTTTTCGAAATAAATTTTCAACACAGTTTTAAAAGGTTACTTTTTACAATTTTTAAATTATTCAAAATATTTTACTTACCTCTGTGATAAACTGTTAAATATAGGAAGGACAATAATAAAAAATCAATTTAAAAAATAATAATATCTTGAAAAATGCAGATATCAAAAATCTGAGAAACTTGTTTTTTTTTGGAAGGGTCTACTAAATAACAGCATTTAATTAAAAAACAAATATAGAATGTCGCTCTTGACAAAGTTTTTGTAAAAAATAGGACTTTTTCTTACACCCTCTAGAATAAAAGTTTTTCTACAAATCGGTAGAAACCGCATTTTGTTATTGCATTTTGTTTAAGAGTAAAACGATTTAAAATTTACCAAAAAATTCTCAGTTGCAGTTGAATTGAGCAGCAGTTTAGTTTCAAATGGCTACAAACCTTGTTTTTAGCCGGCTTTCTTCTAAATTATGGCAATTTTCTGTATCCCAGAAGTAATATTTGTGCCTATTAAGTAAAAATTCCACAATTTGTAAACCAGGTTTCACCTGTCCAGAGAACCTTGGATTGGAAATTGGGTATCTGTTGACATTTAGCAATAAACCATTGACTAAAGGTCTTGTCTATTGAAATAATTCCCCTTAAGAGTCTGGACAATACAAGGAGGTTATATGGATGAAAATGGTGTTTTTTTAAAGACCTATGCACAGATGACTTAGGAATTGTTGTCTGTTCTTCCACTTTTCTAACCGATGTTGTGGGATCATCTTCAACGTTTACCATTACAATCGCCTCTCTTGCTTCATTATTTTTTGTATAAGTTTTGGGATTCGGTCTCACAAAAGATCCATTTACGACATAACTACGAATCTAAAGTGTCTTTGGTTAGATTGTTGCCGCTCAGGAAATTGTTCTTCGTTGCAAGTGCTGCAGCTACTGTATTTCTGTTAGATTTAAACTACATTTTAGGCATATCTTATCTTTTTATTAATAGAATAATTAAAAGCCAATACTGCAAATACTTAAAATCATAAAAACTTGAATTTTAGTTAAAGGCGTTTCTAGACGAGAAATAAGATGCACGCTAATTTTGACATTTACATTATTTTAATTATAAGATGCGTATCATTTGTTTTTTATGAAACGGGGCGGCCATTACACAGTTCAGTCTAAGCCTACTATCAAATAAACAATATTTATCATTTTTAGAGCTTAAGCAATCGGAAAAACTAGACTTGTGATAATCATTAAAGCAGTGAAATGCTCTTGAAGAGCTTTTTTGAAAAATGTAAAAATCCAATATGGCGTCCGTATGGAAATCCAATGTTTGGTAAATATTTCAAAAACAAATAAAGTTAGAAAAATATTTAAACTTTATTTTTTTAAGTGTTTCAATAATGTAGTAATCTTAAAACCGTAAAACGGGTAGTTTGCGAGCTACAGGTAAAAGTTAAAAATGCACCATTTTGGTTTTTCTTAAATATCTCAAAACCCATAAAGATAAATAAAATTTCAAAGTAGGCTTAATTTTGCAAATAAATTGTCCAAAACTTTCCTAATTTAACCAACACTGTAGCTCTAAAGGTTCCCGAATTACAAATACATGTAGGCTCAATTTGGGACACACTGTATGTGTACCTACATATCCTACTTGGTTTAGAGAAAATAATTCAAAACCATTAGCACGTCTCTTGCCTTCATATAAAAAAATAAATTGCTTTAAAATTGTTTTTATTTGGAATAATACATGTACATATAAAAATTGCTATGATAAGAAAATTCGGATGTTTATAAATTAAAATTTACCATGTACTGTTTAAAGTGTTTTTGCATGCAGATAACTATAAATAACGTCGTTTTAGCTAAAATGCATTTTATTTATGGACTTGCAGATGAAAAAGCTGCAAAAGTCTGTCAAATTTACCAAAAACGCTTTTCCAATAGACTGATTCCCACAAAAGGGTTTTCCTAAGACTCCATGCCCGACTGTGCGAAACTGGATCTTTAACTGCTTTTGCTGAGTGCGTTTCTAGACCGGGATTAATAATGACGCAACAGCTAGAGGAAGCCATTCTGCAAGCAGTAGAAGACGATCCGTCAACTAGTACGCGAAGATTATACATATTTCTTCTTCCTCAGCTAAGTGGTGACACTTACTAACAATTTCTAAACGAAACATTGCCAGATCTGTTAGAAGAGGTACCTTTAGCAACAAGAAATACCGTGGTTTATGCACGAGGGTGCACCTGCTCATTTTAGTCTTGTCAGTAAAAACTGTCTTAATAACACTTTTCCTTAGCAATGGATAGGTCGGGGGAACCTTAGCTATGGGCAGCACGATTTCTAGAGCTGAATCCTCTGAACTAGTTCTTTTGGGGATATCTAAAATCGCTTGTTTATGAAGCCAGTCGTGGATGAAAATAATTTAAGAAACATAACGTAGATTCGTCTAATATCATACGCAACGTTCCAGAAATTTTCGAATGTGTGCGACACTCGAGGAATTGTGGTTCTCATTTTAAGCATTTGATTAATAAAATTTTAATGATATTTAAAACTCAAGTATAGAAAGAACAGTTTAAAAATGTAAATTCGGTGCTCTTGGATAAGAAAAAAATCACAAAAAGTTTAAAGCAAATAAATCGGCATGCTTGTCTTTGCGGCCGCCTTTGCTATATTTCTTTTATGATATGCTGGTTAATGCAGCTGGTCATCGCACTATGGGATAGAAATTAATGTTTTTGGTCAAAATTCTGAAACTTACCAATCTAACTTAAAATGAGGTGCTTTTTACTGGAAAAATATTGAAAAAAAATATTTTAAATTATTACAAATGCTTTTTGGAAACCTAAAACTTATTTTATGTTATTATAAATTTATACCCCCTTAAAATTATTATTTTTTATTGTACAAAATAAACTAAAATATCAGCTTGTTTGGTTAATTCTGTAGTATTCTAATTAGTAATTCGATGGTTATTATCTCATATGATATACAGGGTACGACAATATGTATGATTTTTTTAAATGGAATACCCTAAATATTATATTACCACCAAAAAATCTTTTAAAATGCTCTAAAAAATGCTACATTTGATGTGTCTATCTCAATTAGTTTTGGAAATATGACCATCCACATCTGAAAAATAATTTTAAATTATTCTTAGAAGCGTAACAGAGATACATCTTCCTAACTTTCTTTATTTTTTAACGTATAAAATAAATAAAAACCCTGTTTTGTTGGGTAGATTCTGTAGAATCCATATCTTTCATCAGAATGCTTTTATCTTTTAGGATATACAGTGTAGGACAAAACATATTAATTTTTAAAATGGAAAACCTTGTAAATTATAAAAGAATCTTTTATCTGTCCTTATACTCAGAAGTAGCAAAAGTAGGAAGGCAATTGTAAGTACAAAAACTGATAAAGAAAAAGGTAAAAAATCTTTTACAAAAGCAGCGAGACTTCGCGAGACTGCATCGGAAACACAACAATAGCTCTTATTATTTAAAGTCTTTTACTTTTTTAGTAAATAAGGCTAATAACAAACTAAGTAGATTAAATGTTGTATATTTATGTTTACTTAAAATAAAATTTCAAGTTTCTTATTACCCCAATAGAAGTCGTCATATCCTTTTATAATTTTGCGTACATGTAGTTTGGAGTATCTACCTTGAAATACACAGCATAAGCCATTAAAATTTCAAAATTGTTTTTTGGACAAAATAATGGATTTCTATCCCATAGTGTATCGGCGCGTCGCTGTAAAGGATAGCGGCGCCTTTATAGAAAATAGTCCGATTGCAGGCGGCCTTTTTTATGTTTTTTGTATTATTTTCAAAGGGTACCGAATTTGCGCTTTTAAAATGTTCTTACTATATTTTTCACAAAAGTTAAGCGACGTACAAATAAGCCAAAGAATGCCTTATAAGTTATTAAAAACTGTAAAAGTTTCAACAATTTCGGTAAACGCGTTTTTTAGATATTAATGAAAAATCGATTTAATAAAAAACCAAAATAACACCCTGTATCTCAGAAACGAATCGTCATTAAAGGGAAAGTCATCACTTATGTTACACTATAAAAAAAATATGGGCCTATTTTAATAAACCATGACAAAATTTCAAATTTTTATAATTTTAATTCAAAATTTTGAATATTGAATACATTACAGTGTTCCATTCTCGCAGAATAAAGATCCCTAAAAATGCCTCGTGCAATCGATGGCGAAACGTCGGTAAACGATTTCGATTTGACGCGGTCCAAACCCATGCAAAAACCAAGATTCCTAAGTTGAGCAAGGCCGTGAAAGAAGCTTCTCCTCTATGTTAATAAAGGATTTTTATAGAAAGGAAAAAACAAATTTTTGAGTCTGCAACTGTTAATTTTCACAATTAAATTTCAATACATATGTCAAAAACACTTAGACTTACAGTTATGTGAAGAATCCAAAAATGTAATAATATATAGAGTGTTCTATTTAAACTACGTAAGTTGATACCACTGATCTAGATTGATTGCCAACAGTTATCACCTGCGCGAAATAAAAGTTACGTTGCATCGGCGAAAAACGTGAACCAATCTTTTTGTCGTCACCAAATGATCACATGCGGGCGCTGTACAGACTCTCGGCATTATCGGGCATAATTTATGAACGCATTGTCTGGGTTGTCCGTTTGAAATGCGTTTCAAGTACGGGAAGCACGATGAGGGACGGACGGTAAGCCACTATTGCATTTAGCCATGGCTTGAAATACGCATGCTCGTAAACGTACCGATTTGTTTACTACGCGAGACCGTAAGAATTCGAAAAATGCATCGAGCCACTGCGGACCTAAATGTGTGTTATCTATGGTTGATACGCATTTTTTGTATAGCCGCAAGTCCCAAAAACGTGAGATATTTGACATATAAAGATTTATATCACCTAAATCCATGGACGAATTTTAAAAAATACGGGGTGTCCGGAAGGATAAGATCGTGAATAATAGAGGTGATAAAATGAGCCAAAATAATGTAAAAACTTTGACATGTTGTTTTGACAGTTTGACTCCTTTATATTTTTGTATAGAAAAAAGTTACACCTTATTTAAATTGATATTTTATACCGTTTTTTTATTCGCATTTTATGTACAGACACACTACCTAGCATTTTGTATGTAATAGAAAAATTCATTTATTTAAGATAAGCATTAAAATATGGTAAAAGTATTAAAAATGGTGTTTGTATGCCTCTTTAACTTAATAATATAAATAAAAACTGTTTTTAATAATTTTATTATATTCTATTAGCTAGAGATCCCTGGACCATTTTTTCAAGTCATTTCTAGCAAGCTAATTTTTGTGAGTAGCTTCATTTTGACGAGATGACCAACTTTTTTCTTACAATTTTCGTTGGTGGTAGCATACAGGGGTAGCAGAGATTACATATGTTGATTTGATAAATATCAAAAAACCAGGATGACGTACCTCGAAATTTGTAGGACAATGTGGGTGTTAAATTAAATAAATATTATTTAATCAACGGAAAAAAAATCAACGGTTAGTAACTATTTTTCACGACATCGTTAACCATACATGTTAGTGGTAGGGTACTCTTTAATGAAACCTTATGGTGGGTTTACATCTGACATTAATTGCATGATATTTATGTCAGATAGAAATTCTGGCTAATGTTAACAATAAAAAATTCCTATCGGACATACATTTTGACCACAACCACTTGACGATGGCTGAATACATTACGTGGGGAAGCGAAGAACCATCAATAGAATAGAACAGAATAAATTTTGGACCGTTTACATTAGCCAGAATTTCTGTCTGACATAAATTATCATTCAATAAATGTCAGATGCAAACCTACCATTACATTTCGTAGGACAAATATTTTTCGGTTTATTTAGATAGATAATTATCTAAAAAAACTAACAGAGAAAATTCCTGGCACTAATAAATTCTTGATATCTGTCAAATCAACACATTTAATTCCTGCTACCCCTGTAAGCTACCACCAACGAAAATTGTTGCAAGGAAAAAAGTTGGGCGTCTCGTCAAAATAAAGCTACTTAAGAAAAATTAGCTTGTTAGTAATGACTTGGAAAAATGGTCCAGGGATACCTAACTATAATGATTTTCTCAAATAAAAGATGAAGGCTCGCCCAAGAGGGGATTTCGGGATTTACTACAGCTTGGCAGATTAATATACTGGAGGATACCTTGTATCCGGTTAAGAACCTCCACAAAATCACCAAATATGAACCCAGTATACAGGGCCGATTGTAAAAAACAAAAAGATACCTACACAAATTTTTGAGCGCATTAAATTAAGATAGGGTCAGTTAATTACATGCTGAACAGTGTATATTTAACTAATTTAACAATTTGGCAGTGACTTAAAGAAAGCAGAGAGCTAAAATTTTTGACATTTTCAAGCGTGTTTTTTTTTTTAATTTAAGGATAACTTAAAATATATAATCCTATACGGTCCGAACGATTTTTACAAGCCGAAACAAAAAAGTATTTTTTTGACATATTTTAAAAGCTATAGCCGCTTTCTTCACCGATAAAAAGTTATACATTATATAACATTTTTTTCTTCTTATCATTGAAACTTTGCAACCCAAAAGGTCTCTATGTCGCTCAAGTAAATCCCCATTTAGCATCATGGACTTCCCTTTTATATAAAATATATTCGACTCATTGGAGTATAAAAAATTGACTGCATGACAACTAAGAATAATATTTGAAAATAAAAATTTGCTACTTACAAGGTTAGAGAAAAAAAATACAATTTAAATCGTTAAACTTAAAAAACTAATCAAAAATGTAGTGTCACAAAAAATATATATTTGAAAATATTATAAACAACAAGAAAGAGCAACAGAACAACATTTATTACAAAAATATTAACAGTTTTATTGTTTTGTACAGAGTTATAATAATAATAACACTAAAATCCTAGCTTATTAGGAGTGTGCGACAAAACTGTTTTAATGTATTTACTACATGAATTTATAATATGAATTTGACAAAATGGGCTTTTGTAGGCATACAAAATAGTGAATAAATAAATACGTATTTGGTTCATACTCAAGCATTGGCAAAATCGTCTTCTTTTGGATCACTAGATGATATGAGCTGCACAGTTGATGCAACTCGTCGAGGACCAGTTAGTTGAATTCCTTTATAAAACAAATATTGCAAATAAAACAAAACTCCTATTGCAATAATCACTAGGGTAAGTAAAACAAATATCCAAATGTCTGCAGCAGTGACAGATTTTTGTATGTCTTTTGTACTCTCAACATAAATATCATGTAATTTTTTTACGGTTTTCTTTGTTAAAGGTTTATCTATGCATTTAAAAGCTCCAGCAACATTATCGTATAAGGTATATTTAAAATTATCTTCATAAAAGTCATTTTCCATTTCTGCTTCCAAATCACAAGGCAAATTATTGTCCTCAAGTCTAAGGTATGATAAACTTGGTACCCTAGATATTAAAGCTGTGTAATCTAGATCTTTCAGTTTGTTATGCGAAAGGTCTAGTGTATTTAGGCTATTTAATGAAAACACTCCCGTTATAAGGACCTCGGTGATTTCATTGTGAGAAAAGTTAAGTGTTCTTATTTGAGGCAGTCCAGAAAATTGTCCCGTTCGAATTGCTGGTAATTTATTGTAAGCTAAATCCAGACTATGTAAATTGTGCAAAGGTTCATATCGAGTAGTTTTTATTAAACTTATATTGTTAAATTTTAGGTCCAATATTTCTAATTTATTTAGGTTTGTATTTTGAAACCATAAGCTGTTAAGTTTGTTGTTTGTTAAAGTAATTTGTCTCAGCTGATTATCCGGTAGCATATTTATAGCAAACCCATCGGTTAATAAATTTTCAGCAAAATCTAATTCAGTAAGATTTGACAAATTAAAAAATTCGTTGCCTGTTAGATGTTTAATAATATTGTGTTTAAGATTAACAAACTCTAATCCAGTTGCATTTGCCAATGAGCTGTTAATTGCTTCTATAAAATTAAAACTTAGATCTAATCGTTTTAAACTTGTAAGTCCTCTAAATGCTCTTGGATCAATAACTTTAATTTGATTGTCACGTAAAATCAGCTCCCTCAAATTTTGTAGTTCAGCAAATCCATCTTCAGACAAAATAGTTATCTCATTTTTTGATAAATTTATTGTAGTAATCTTTTTTGCTCCATTGAAAGTACCTAAAAACAAAAAAAATTATACTTTTTAGGCATATTATGAGTATAGTACGAAATAAGAACAGTTCTTACACATTAATAATAAAATGGAATTGAAAGTTGCATACGAATATTCTGTAAGGTACTCCTCTGAAGTGTTTTAAAGCGACTCTTATGCCAGTTTAGAGCCTTTTTTCTTATTTCTTTTAAACTTAATACTTCTAATATACTATCTACTTTTTAGACACGTTTAGGAGACGGTCCAAAGCATGTAGAATACTATCAGGTAGAGATTAGTCTAAGAATTAAGGCATCTAAACATTTGGCATATGATGACTAATCGTGCTAGCTTTGTTGGCCTATATGCCTTCAAATTAAACAGATTAACAGACGTAATACTTTTAAATACATATAGATGTATATTTAAGTAAGGGCATAAACATTTTGTGTAAACGTGCATAGAGAGACTGAAAATGACCGTACTGGACAGTAGGTATTGTTCGATTTCTGTACCTAATGCCAATATTTCTAAAAAATCTTAGCTGTAGTCCTGGTACCAAAATTTAAGGGATTGTCAGTTATTTTTTCTGCTGGTATATTTCTATAAAAAATTCAAGGTTACTTGTGATATTTCGAATTTATAGGGCTGCACAAAGTGATGTCACAGGATTTTATAAAAAACGAAAATATAATATATTAATAAAGAAATACATTTTTAAAAGATAGAAGATCGGAATTTTGGTTATTTGGTTAAAAATATATACAGACTATCAACGTTTGGGGTTTACAAGAAAGACAAATGAACCAAAAATTTTATGTTTCGAAAAAAGTCATTCTTTATAAAAATTTTTGCTTGTAAAAAATATGATAGTCCCGTCAAGAAGTCGATTTTCTGCGAAAAATACTTAGAAGCGACCCAAAAATATGGTTGATGCCTTAAACGATCCAGAATATCATCTAGAAAAAATAAAGAATTTTTAATTTGTTCTGAAAAAAATAGCCATTCAGCTTTTTGCCAAAATATCAAAAAGTATAAGTGATAGGTGAAATATAATAAAAGTTTCTAAAAGAGCAGAAAATTTTTGTTAAAAATTTCTTGAAACATTTTTAAAAAGTTACTTATTTGTTAATTTTTTTCACGAATTTCGGTCATAAAAGGTGGTCTGAAAGTTCGTGGGGCTCTTCTTATTTGGGCATTTAATAAAGGTATGCATTTTTTTACTTTGGGTTTATTATTTTGAAGATATGTTCTGTAATACAAAAATTTTAAATTGACATTATTTTAGGAAAATCTCAATTTTGGTCAACTTAAAAAAGTTCGAATTAATAAAATAAAAAACTTAAAGAAAAAAATGCATAAATATATTAAGTTTAAATAAGAAAAGCTCCACGTAGCGTAAAAAATTATTGATCAATTATTTAAACTTTAATTTCGCCTTTTATGACAACCGAAACACGTAAAAAACTAACAGTTAACAAATATATAACTCTTTGAAAAATGTTAAAACAAAGTTTTATTATGTTTTATTTAGTATTTTATTTGCGTAAATAAATTATTTAAAACCTATGCTCACTACAGTGCCGTATCGCGCATGCCGAAATTGCCGCGCGATGTGCGATTTTTAACTTAAAATATAATTTATAAATATTGGAGTTACAATTTCGGCAGTCCAGAACTTTCTTATTATAACACTCCTCTTTAATTAATTGCTGACCCTTGCTTTATTTCCAAAATGTTGGAAAAAGACACTTCTTGTCCCTGTATTTAAGTCAGGTGACAAGGGTGACATTAAGAATTATAGGCCTATAGGCCTCTTCGTATTTCCTAAGGTCTTTAAAAAGCAATTTATAGACATTTTTTTTGGTAAAAAAATAAATTATTATTTATCAACACGGCTTTTTCTAATAGATCCACAAAAACTAATCTTATTTGTTATACTGAATTTATTTTAAGAAGTATGGATTGCCGTATTCAGGTTGACTCTATCTATACCGACTTTCGTAAGGCGTTCGATAAAATAGATCATCTGTTATTGTTGAATAAGCTGGTTGGTGTCGGGGTGGGTGAAGTCATCCTGGATTGGTTTAATTCGTATTTGACGGATAGGGAACAGATGGTATCAGCGGCTGGAAGTAGGTCAACAGCTTTTATTGCAAAATCGGGAGTGCCCCAGGGTAGCCACCTGGGCCCTCTTTTATTTGCAATTTATATTAATGACATTCAATACTGTTTTAAGCACATAAGATATTTATTTTATGCAGATAAGCTTAAAATATATAAACAAATAGAGACAATTAAATCGGACTACAGTCTGATCTTAATAGTTTTATGGCCTATTGTTAGGATAATCATTTATTTGTTAATCTGTCCAAGTGTTTTTTAATTACTTTTACTCGCAACTTTAATTTAATAAATAATAGTTATAACCTTGGAGGAAGCGTTTTAAAGCGTGAGGGGTAGGCAAGGGATCTCGGCGTTATCTTGGATGACAAGTTGTTGTTTGATGTACATATAGAAAATGTAATAAAGAATGCCTTTAGAATGTTAGGTTTTGTAAATAGACAGTGTAAGCATTTTAAAAATCGTAAAACTTTTATATCGCTTTATAACGCATATGTTTTTAGTCGTCCAAATTTTGCAACAGTTATTTGGAACACTATGGTGACTATTGGAGTTGCGTACCAGGTATGACATTGTGTTCCTGGAAAATCGAAGGTCCATAAATGACGTGCTCACTCTACACAAAATAATTAATAATAAACTTGATTCTCCAGAGCTGTTGTCACTGGTAACCTTCGATGTGCCTTTGAGGAATCTTAGATATAGAAATGTATTTGAGCTGCCATTTGCTAGAACAAATTATTCCTCAAACTCAGCAATTTTCAGAATGATGAGAGGTCACAATACGCTCTGTAAAGACTTGGACATTTTTTTATTCTTTTCTAAAATTTAAAAGAACTTAAAAATAGTATATTACATTACAAGTGTGGAAAATGACTAATTTCACACGAGTGGGAATATTGTAGCACGAGGCGTTAGCCGAGTGCGACAAACCCAGAGTGTAAGAAAGTCATTTTCACACGAGTACTGTACACTATTTTTCCTACGACCACAAATTATTCACCAAAAAATAAATAAATTAAAGTTTGTCTGTTCAGAAAAAATAAAAAACAATTGAGAACTTTGCAACACTAGGGTGATATTTACTTTGCAACACTAGTGTGATTTATACTTTTCCTCACTGCTATATTATACTGTTTTGACAATATTTTTACATCGAAAATCACCTACCTAGAAGCATTATATAACTTTTATCATTTTGGAATTTAAAAAGGCCCTCACTTAATAAAAATTGTATGGTTTTGTTAGGTAATAACGCTAATAGGTTAATACGGTTTTCTGCTATTATAAGTGTTTTTAAAAATTATTGATTCTTACATATTTTAGACACTCTTCTAAATAAAACGTAAGTGGTGCATATCCAAAATATTCCGTTTTTAAAAAATATCAGTAAATAAACTTACGGGACCGGGGAGTGAAAAGGGGTGCTGGGTGGGGTAAAATTGGTAAAACGAGTTAATAAAACTGAACATCACATATAAAATTAAGTAAAAATAACAGTTTTTCCTCATATTTTTAAGAAAAAATATAAAAAATATGAAAATTGTAAATGCACCAAACGTCAGTTACCATGCAAAATATGGAAAGCATTTGGCAACGTC
Source organism: Listronotus bonariensis (assembly GCA_014170235.1). Classification (NCBI taxonomy): domain Eukaryota; kingdom Metazoa; phylum Arthropoda; class Insecta; order Coleoptera; family Curculionidae; genus Listronotus; species Listronotus bonariensis. The sequence continues at coordinate 92,373 of JACEGR010003382.1, forward strand.
GGAAGGGTCTGATTCTATTTATGAATGGTTAAAAGAAAGTGGATTCATAAAGAGTGTATTAGCCTTAGGTTTAATTAGGGATTTAAAAAAAAGATTTAACTAGTTGTTTGAGTACACGAAGAAAGAGAGGAAGGAATTTGATCTATAGGCTTTTTTCTCTGGCGCTTTAGGTCGAACGGTCAAGCGGCAAGTCTGCCTCTATAAAGTACGTGCTCAAAGGTAGAAGGGAGATTTTTAATTTGATCTACTTACCTGACAACACTGTGCCAGTCAGTGAAAGTTGTTTTTTGTGGTGATGTCTATTTTTGTTTATGTTTTTATTTTTCGTAAATTTTAATAAATATAAAATAAGATGATTTTCGCTAATTTGGGTTCTACCGTTTAAGGTAAATAAAAGGTTTTTTTACTGTCACTACAATAAATATGTCGCTTACAAAACCAATAGCAGTTTTTAGAATGACATCATAATATGTATCACACCAGTGTTGTAAAGTACTTTGCAACACTAGTGCTGTAAAGTACTTTGCAACACTAGTGTGATATAATGCATTTTCTATGCATGAAATCAGTGTGCTATTTGCTATTTTCACAAGTGGTCGTAGGAAAAGAAATTTTACCAACCATTAAGCTTAACTATTTATTGTTATTTCCTCAAAACTATATTTGTACGAAAATATTGTGATTTTAATATTCAGGTATATTTTTTTATTTTTGATTATTCTACATAGATTAAATTGTAACTTTATATAAATTGTAAATAGTGGTTACTGTTTTGGGACATTAGTTCTGTTTGTAACCCAAAGAAAATATATAAATAAATAAATATATTTTCTGCTCTTTCAAAAACTTTTATAATATTTAAAGCTTAGTTCATAAACTTGCGAAATGCAATTTACGAATTATAAAACGTGTTCTGATTGGTCAATTTCTAATGACTTTCGAATGTTTCGTTAGAAATTGGCCAATCAGTACTCGTTCCGTAATTCGCAAATTGCATTTCGTAAGTATCTGAACTAAGATTTAATTATCAATTATACTTTCCTTAGATTTTGGCAAAAAGCTGGATGGCTGGATAAAAATACGGCTTTTTCTACGTGCCATTCCAGATCGTTTAAGCCATTAACCGTATTTTTGGGAGACTTGTTACTATTTTTCGCAGGAAATCAGCATCTTGACTCTATTATTCACGAAAAGAAAATGTTGGTTTTGAATTTCGTAAAAACTTTAAAAAACATGTTTTTCCTCCAGCCAGTTTTTTCTTCTACCTTTTATTTTTTAGGCAAAATGGATTTAAAAAATTCACATATTCATGACTGCTCTAAATGTCAAGGTGACAGCTGGGCGCTGTTTTTTAATACGATTTTAAATAAAAGGGGGTCTTGTAGCACATTATTTTAAAGCTCTTAACAATTAATTTATAACCCCAAAATATAAATTGAATGCTTGTACACATAAAATGGCGGTACTTTAATAATAATCCCGAATACCATATTTAAGTGGTATATATATATATATATATATATATATATATATATATATATATATATATATATATATATATATATATATATATATATATATATAAAAGGGTGGGAGCATTTTGTGTCCTCCAAACATTTTTTAAGACCAAAAAAAGGTTGTCTCCGATGCAAACATCTTTGTACGTATTGATTTAATGACAGTCCCCTAAAAACGCGGGACATTTTTCAAAATTCTGCGGGATACTACACCAAAATGCGGAACTGTCCCGCCAAATTCGGGATGTGTGGTCACGTTACCATATTATGGGTTAGACATATCAAATGTGGTATTTTTTGGAGCTCTTTTAAAGTTTTTGTTTTTTTATTGATGATATAATTTACAGGGTTTTTAAAATAAATATACCCTTTTGTCCTACCCTTCAAATAATTAATAATAATTACCAATATAGGTAAACATCATATTTGATATATCTAACTTTATTAGTTTAGGAGATATGACCATCTAAATATGGTATTCAGGTTATTATTGAAATACCACCATTTGGTAAAGTTTGTAAAGGTACTGACTTTATATTTTAAAGTTATAAGGTACTCTTTAGGAGCTTTAAAATGATGTGCCACAAGACCACCCTTTCTATTTAGAAAAATATTAAAAAATTTCGCCCAACTGTCACCTTGACATTTAGAGCTGTTATTATTATGTCAAAAAATACAAACCTTGGCATATATTTATTGTTTCAAGATTTATTAAAATATACCAAACGGTTCAGAAGTTAGAAGGGAAGCGACTTAATTTAGGTTCTCACTGTATATATATATATATATATATATATATATATATATATATATATATATATATATATATATATATATATATATATATATATAACGAATAATTTTTTCTTACATATTTAGATACTGAGACTTTACGATTTTCAAAGGAACTAATGATTTAAAAAAGATCTTAGTACTGGACATTACTTTTTAATGCGAATGTACCAAAAACTCTCGGGTTTGTTTACTGCGCGAGGTCTTTAAAATCCGCAAAAGGCAACTAGCCACCAGTAGCCACTGTGTATCTAAATGTAAGATATCTGTGTTACCATAATATGTTATACCAAAAACATATACCAATCTTAATGAGCTTTTGAGAAAATGGCGTTCGAAAATATAATGTTAACAGCCAATTTTTGTAAAAACAAATGATGGCCAATGAGATTTTTACATATATTTTATAAATATTATTGAATTACCGTTAAAATACAATTTCCGGTCTTACCGGAAGTACCACCGAAATTGACATTCGGCAGTAAAGGACTTCAACCCAGCAAGCACAAAACATAACTGAACGGTATTGCGATATTCTGTTTATAGCAACTAAAGTATATATTGGTTTAACCAACCTGTAACATTATTTATACGTTCAGGTGGGAATATCAATGTACCAAACATATTAATTATTTACATTTATTTGTAACATGCATATGACACACATGCAATGTGTAATAAATAGTAAATATCCAAAACATATGGCAGTTTAAATATATCACCAATGTTATTTACCTTCGCTCCACATCAACTTACTTATGTAACGTAAACATTGTTTAAAGGAACGGTGGCACTTTGTGCCAGTAAATCGACCAACTTTTGAAAAAAGAAGGACGCCGCATTGCTTTAATCTTAAACATTGGTGTCAGAAATAATAATTGTTGATTAAAAAAATAAATCGTATATATTAACTATGTATTACACTCTTTCCACGGTCTTCGAGTAGTGCGGTTCACGTTTACGTAGAAGTCTACATAGACTTACCGGGTAGGCGACTGAAGGCGTCGTACGAGCGTAGCTGTACCCTTGGGGATCGAGAAAAGATTCACGCTAAATTGGGGCTTCTTTCATCTGGGGCTAAGCGCTGAGAGTGAAGATTCCTAAAGCCTGAAGTTTTTACGTTTTGGTATCTTCGGTTGGTCGAGGAGGTGCGCATGCCTTGCGGAAAAACGTCAGTAGTGGAAGTGACGGTTATACGCGATACCAGTAGCAGCCTCTGGCTTGACAGCGACAATTTATGCATGTTCAAAAGTTCATCGCTGTTGTTGATTTTTACAAGTGATTCTTATTGATATGCTAGGAAAGTCTGCGAGCTCGATTATCCAGATTTTCCACGGACAAAGCCGGGAAAGCTTATAAGCAATAGCTTATATGACCGGAACAGGAGAACTGGCGAATTGACTTAGTATCAGAGCCATAAAATAAAGAGATAGATAGATAACTATGTATTAACACGTTGACTCCCGCCGTGCAATATATCGCACTTCATTATTCTACCCTAAGAGACCGCGTGCAATATATTGCACGGTCAATCTAATGTATTTTAACGTTATCGAAAGATCGTTCGGTCTGCTTGGAGATTTTGGTTTATTCGTTTTGGGCTAAAGAAACAACTCAAATTTATTTTTTTGATCTGGCTAATGGTTGAAGGCATATTATGTATATGGCGCCAGGGTGTACTTAAAACATTTGGCCAGCTATAAGAAGCGGGAATGCATCATTTGGAGTGATCCACGCGTTTAGACTTGTATTTTAGTAAGCTAGTAGGTTTTGGCTGTGTTTTTTTGTGGGTGCTATGAATGGTGATGGTTAACCTGAGGCGAGGTAAGCACAATGATAGGAATACTTTTAGTATAATATACGAGTTTATAGGTCCTATTTGATATTATGCTCTTTGCAGTTTGGTTACCAGCACCTGTATTATGTAACTCGATAGAGAAGAAATTTGCCCATGTGTTTTTCTTAATATTAAAAAAAAACACATAACATTTCTCTAAATTAAAAATTGATTTTTTTCAAATGCTTTAGTTATCTTTATGTGGTTTCTAGTAAAGTTTCTTCCGTGAATAGGCGGGAGTCAAAGTGTTAACTACAATGGTTTTAAAATTGTTCTGAAATTAAGGTAAGCATGTATACGAGACCCGTCTTCGTGAATTTAGCCGTACTCATAAAAATGTTCCTATCTTGTTTTGTACCTATATTAGGAATGGTACAGGAAAATGCAAAAAAATACATTAAATTTAATAATGACACATAAAAAAACAAAATGGTAATGAAAAATTGAAAAACATTAAGTAAGAAGAACCCGTTACAAATTACATGTTTTATCTATTGCTTATATAGTATACCAAAAACCATATACATTACAAAAATATATTATTAATAAGCAATGTGCATTTTAGTTTTAATTATCAGGTTTTGAAAGTTGTTTTTAATATTAATCGGCCATTTTGTTTTTAGCCACACAAAACCTGCCGAATCTCAACTGCCAATATTTAGCAAATGTTTGCAGTATTTGAAGAAAAAAGGATAAAGTTGAAGTGTAGTCATTTTATTACCAAAATTTAAATATAAATTGCAGGTAGTAAATTAAAATAACTTGCAAATGGCTCAATATTAAATCTTGTATATTATATGTATGTATTGTGGTAGCTAATAATGTAAAATATAAATTATTTTATAAAACTTGTATTTTTCACGTTGCTCCGATATAAAACCAAAATTTCGTTTTTAGCCACGCTGCATAACAAAACCTGCCGAATCCCAACTGCCAATATTAAGCGAATGTGTGCAGTATTTAAGAAAAAAGGAATAAAGTAGAAGTGTAGTCATTTTATTACCAAAATTTAAACATAAATTGCAGGTAATAAATCAAGGTAACTTGCAAAATGGCTCAATAATAAATCTTGTATACCTAATATATGTATGTTTTGTGGTAACTTCCTGATACTGTAAAATAAAAAAATATATATATACAGCGTGTCTTCGGAAGTTCTTAACAAATGGGAAACTTTTTTATTATTAATTATACGAAAAAAGTATCTCATTATAAAAAGTCCTGCTTGATTAGAAAATACATTTCCACAAATATATTTGAAGGAGAAGGTTGGATGTTCAAGGTGGCTTAAAAATGACTTGTTTTCAAATTAAAATAAAGGTTTGTTTCCTAACTACGATAACAAACTTCAAAGGGTGATTTCTTATGTCATTTTATGAAGAAAAGTTCCTATAAACATATGTCCGGAGTTGCTTTGTTTCTGAGATACAGGGCGGTAAACATTTTTTTAAAGGTCTGTTTGTTTTTAAATATCTTAAATACGAAGACAGATACAAAAAAATGTACTTTACTAAAAAGTTGTATTTTTAGTTGCTTGTATCATGCGGTATGTTGCTTAACATACAGGTAATGTTTTTGTGCTTGATGGAAATAATTTAAATGGAACCACTACGTTAAGCCTTAAATTAAAACACTTATTCCTTAATCTTTTTTGTTAATGATGTCCCCTTTTCAAACCTAATAGTTTTTCAGTTATTAATTGTAAATATTTTAAAGGCAGCCTAGTGTTTTACTAACAATATCTTAAAAACTATTAGGTTTAGAGATAAATTAATAAAAAGATTAAGAAAAATTTCTTAAGTTTAGAATAAGGGCTTAAGGAAGTGGTTTTTATTTAAATTATTAACAGGATATAAAGTTTATTAAATATGTGTTTTAAACCGCATTAGCCCATTTCTACATCATTTCTTTTTTAACAAATCGGTAAAAATGGCGGTTACATGCCATTTTCGAATGCAAATAGGAAGGTTAGGAGCGCTTTCGTTTAAATCGGATGTGCCGCATAAAATCTGAAACTAACCAGAACTAACCAAAATTTTAAAATCGTGTAACACTTTTTAAGAAAATGGCAAGCTTGCTAGTAATATTGTGAACGCCCGGTATATATACAGTGACCGCCAAAAATTTGGACACATATGAGAAAACAAAATATTTTTGAAATTATTAAAAAACTTTTTTGGCACCGCTAATTAAAAAATTTAATAATGACATGTGGCTCATGGACGTCCGTTGGGGAGAAAATATTTAAAAATTTAATTAAAATATTAAAAAGTGTGGTTATCTCAGTATCCAAAAAATTATTTAAAAAAGTGTTTAGAATTAAATTTTAGGCCGATGTGCAAAATTAAAAATAAATATTACAAAAATACATTTTATCTCAAAAATAAAAAAAAATCGTCAATTTACGAATCTTAATTTTTTTCTTTAAAATAAGTTTTTTAATTATAAAGTAACAAGCTCATTTCATTTATCATAATTTTTGTATTTTCTTTCACATTTCGAGAAAATTTAAAAAATAAGATTTGGCAAGTACCGTCAAATGGGGCTACTTGGGACACAAGGGTTACTTGGGACATTTGACAACGTTGGAGATTTATGATATTTAATAACAACATGTATTTAAAAACCTTTTTTTTGTAGGTCATTATAAACTGTATGTGCCTTAAAGCATAATAATTAAAATACCAACGAATTTACAAAAAAGTAAGGTATATATACTACTTTTAAAAACAACAGTTTTATATTTCAAAGATGTAAATAAAAACACTTTGCTTGCTCAGGGGTTATGTTTTATTATTCTCCCGATTTTTGTCCAGATAGTGTTTGGGCAAGTATTTTTATCAATGTTTCCTCATGAATTATTTTAATTTTTATTTTTTGTTTATTTTAACAAGCAAAAATGTAAAAAATCGCTCAATAGGGGTTATATGGGCCATGTCCCATGTCCCATGAAGCAGATGTATTAAGTATTAACTCTTTTCTTAAAGTAAAGGTAATATACAATAAGGTCAAAAAACAGAACATTTTAAGTATTTTATTGACCAAATTTTAGAAAAATAGGTCGATTTCTTATACAATTTTAAATTTATAAGAAATTTCTCAAAAGATCAGAACGTATACATATTTCCTCACGTCGTATACGTATTTCCACAAGTCGTAAAATTGTAAAATTAAGACATGATTTGAAAACGATTTGCTTAAATTTATGGAAAATATCAAATCTTTATTATTAAAATTGTCCCCAGTAGCCCCATTTGACGGTACTCCAAGTGTGTACACCTGTTTATTTTAAGAGCTGTAGTACTATAATACAATAAATTAAATGTAGTACGTCATGACAGAAAACAGTTTTGTAAGCAGTTTTCTTCTAATATTTCACGCATCCAATAATTTATACTCTTACTGATATACAAATAATATTGCACATTTTTTACAAATTTATTTGCAACAAAGTAGGCTTTAAACAAATAAAAAACAAATTAATAAAATGTACTTTCTTGTTAAGATTTTTAAATCACTCTTATAAAAAGCAGGTGTACACACTTAGAGTATTTGCCAAGTCGTTTCTAATTTTCTTGTTTTAAATGTAAAAGAAAATGCAAAAATTAAGATAAATAAAATTAGTTTGTCACTTTATGGTTAGAAAACGTATTAAAAGAAAAAAACAAGATTTGTAAATTGACCGATTTTTTTTTGGAAAAAATATCTTTTTCATTTTTTTAAATATTTATTTCAAATTTTACACATCTGCCTGAAATCAAGTTATAAACATCTTTTTCAAATAATTTTGTTAGGTCTTACTTTTTGATACTTAAACTTAATTTTTATTTTATTAAATTATTTATATTAATACAATTATTATCTTCTCAACGAATGCCCATGAGCCGCATATCATTATTGATTTTTGGTTACCGGATAAGCGGAGGTGATTGCCAAAAAAGTTTTTAGTATTAAAAAAAAATACCATATGTATGCAACTCTTTGGTGGTCACTGTATTTACAAAAAAGAAAAACCAGGCCAAATTTAGAGTAAAAAGAATTGGTAAAAGAAAGGGGCGGCAGACGCCAATTTTTGTCTCTTCTTGAAAAAATTAAAGATCCAAGACTGGATTCTAGCAAACTAGAATCTGAAAAATATCACCGTACTGGTTTTAATGCAAAAAGGTTATTGGTATAATTAACTTTCTACAAAACCGAAGACACGGTTAAAAAGTGGGTGCCCTAAAGACCGAAAGTCAAGAAAAGTGGCAAGTGTTTTTATCTTCGTTAATTACATTTGTCCACTTTTTCTAATTTATTTTGCATTTTAACAGGCCACTCAGTGCCGCATTTACCAGAAGGCTGAGTAGGCTGGAGCCTAGGGCGGCGTTTTTAGGGGGCGGCTGATTTTGTACTTTATCAATTGTTTAGTTGATTTCGATTTTCATTTTGTACGTCGAAATAAAAGTGAGGACTTTTTTTGCTCTTCAAAATTGTTTTTTTTTCAATGAAAAAGAAAAAAATAGGAGCGGCTAAAATTAATAGCTTACGGGCGGCAAATATGTAAATGCGCCTCTGAGGCCACTTAAAACTGTACTCACCCATGTAGATAATGAAATTTAAAAATCTATCACAAGTTAAATTCTTTTTACAATTAAGTACATGAGCACCAGAGCGGACCATCTCACAAATCAAAAAATGTGGTTTAACATGTATTTTTAATGGCATGGCAAAATTTATTTAGGGCCCAAGATAACTAAAAATAAAACTGGTCATTATGATTTTTGTTACACGTAAACTAGTACGTAATTTATACTCTCCCACCTACCCTTATTAAAAACAATAAAAGTACAGTAATTTCAATACCACGATTCAAATACCAGGGATATGAATATCAGGATTAGAATTCACGAATAAAGCAAGTATTCGAATACTAAAAAGCTATATTTGAACACCGGGATTTGAATATCAGGATTCAAATACAGAACCAAATCAAGTATTCAAATACTAAAAACTGTATTTGAAAACCGGAATTTGAACACCGGAATTCAAAAACAAGTTCTAAATAACTAAATAGGAGTACAAAGAAAATATTCGAATACTATGATTTAAAAAAGGTATTCAGGATGCAGAATTTTAAATACTGACCAAAAAAGTATTTGTCGAATGCCGAATACCAAACTCACAGATATATTCGATTACTATTCGAATGCTAGCCAAATAAATTCTGGGTAGGAGTCGAAATACTTAGTATTCGAATACGACCCAACTCTGCACGAGTCAATAAAGAAATTTTACAATGGTGGAGAGGGGTAAGAAATCTTACTTTAAGTATTTTGAATTTGCAGTGCGCTTCCAAGATACATTTTTTCATAAATTTCGTTAATCTTTTTGACTGAGTCGGCTAAATAAACATGTCACATTACCTTTGCCAAAGTAAAAAAATGGACCGAATCAAGAGATTTCGGATAAGACTGTTTGTTTTTTAACACAATTATAAAGGCCTTAGTAGTAACACCAAACAAGTAATAAATTATTCGAACTTATCAAAATGTTCTGTTTCAGTCTTTAGACATATTTTGCCTCCAATTCACATAAATTTTGGATTTATTTAATAAATTTGTCAAAACAATAAAAAATTATGGGCTCTATATTAAAAATATATATAAGGCATAATGCTTAGTGGACATTAATAAAGATATTCTTGGAAAGAATAAGATCTTTTAACTACACCATACAAACAGTAAAAGGTCATAAAACCTAAAATTTATTCTTTATATTATAACTTTGAGCTTTTCTTGAAGAACTAGGAGCAGTAGGTGATAAGTATTGTGAATATTGTATTCATCAGGATAATTTGTTTTTACCTTTTAAAACAATACCAATACAAATACTAAAAGGAATTTTTGGAGGCTTTATGTTTAAGAAAGCAGTAAAAAAGGGTTTTTCTTGTCTGCACAAAATATTGATATTTATACTGGGTAAGTAAAAAGTACTGCTACTCTTATATATCCTTTAACCGGCTTAAACTGCATTTACAAAAGTTGGTAACTGAAAGGTATCGGACATTGTGAAGAATTATGAGTGATAAGTGATATTGCCACCGTTGCCAAATTTCCCAATTTTATGCTCCACGTATATTCTTCATTTTTTAAATAGAATTACCCATTTATTCCCATTGTAATAAATTGCTCAGCCAAATTTAATATTTATACAAATTTTTAATAATTATTTACCAGTTGATAGTGATAAGTTTCCGCAGGGATCATTCAATTGCTTCTCGATTGCTCCCGGAGCAAACTTTATTTTTAATTTGTGGGGTGGTCTGCTCTGGTTCTCAACACCTTAATTTTTTTAAATTTTAAGTATAGGATATAGAAAGAAATATGTAATACTCACCTGGAAAAATTGATCTAATTTTGTTATTAGATAAATTAAGGTCATCCAAGAAGATTAATCCCATGAAAGCCTTTGGTTTAAGAGTCTCTATTAAACTATCCTGCAGATCCAAAACTTTAATTTGATTTCCAGATAAATCAAATGTGTTTGACTCGATAGTTGTTAGGGTACAATTAATACAACGTAAAGTTTCATCTAAATGATCAAACTTATAAAGAGTACTTTTGAAGAAATTGGGTGTGGCGTTTACACATGTTGCAGTAAGAGATCCTCTTTCGCCATATGAACATTTCATTAGGTCGTACGGGGTAATTCTGGAATAGTCACAAATTGCTGATGAGACAATCAATGTAACCAACCATATTTTTGTTACCTGAAACCAAAAATTTTTGTAGTTGCCTAAAACCCACCGACACGAATAGTAACTTACCGCCTTTTATTTTAAACTTTAAGAATTGTTTACATATATATGTTATTCAACAATTGATAAAATATTGTATTTTAACCTTTAATTTAAATCACACAGTTAATTAGACCACCCCTTAAAAAGTATCGGGCTTACAGACGTTATGAATGGTTTATACATATATTTTTGCATGCTGAACATTAATCCTTGATTATAATTTGACCATTCGGTAACATTTTTTTCTAACTTAAAAAAAACGAATGTATACACAAGTTGTTACAAATTTGAGAGGCATTATTAGGATATTAGAGACAGTAAGAGATACAGGGTTGGTTAAATTAGGACAAAGTTGCTCTTTTTTATGCTTAAATTTATTCCTTTTCAAAAATTTAAAACTTTTCATTCGTTCCGGAATTATCTGGAAAAAAATCGAAATTTTGCGAAAGAGTTGATATTTTTATTTTCAGATATACTTTAAATAGATATTTTAAAACAATCGACACATTGACGTTTTCTGTCCTATAAAAAGATTGAAAGTATGTTCTGTAGTTTGGCGGATTCATTTAATAGGTGGTATTTATTTGGGTACACGCCAAAATAAAATTAAAAGTACTAAAAAACCAAAAAAAATTAAACAATTAAGAAGATAATTAAAAAACGACGTTTCGGTGGAAAATCTGCCACCGTTGTCAAGATAAATGGAATAAAAATAATAAAAATAAAAACTTACTATTATTTAGGTTTTAAAATTCAATATTTTTCTGTATATCCTAGAAAAACAGAAAAATATTGAATTTTAAAACCTAAATATTAGTAAGTTTTTATTTTTATTATTTTTATTCCATTTGTCTTGACAACGGTGGCAGATTTGCCACCGAAACGTCGATTTTTAATTATCTTTTACTTGTTTAAATTTTTTTGGTTTTTTAGTACTTTTAATTTTATTTTGGCGTGTACCCAAATAAATACCACCTATAAAAGATGTCATTAAATTTAAGAATCGATATGTCGTGTTTAAGCCACCTTCATCAATTTTTTTAATGGACAAAATATTTAATTTTAAACTTAATAAACTCGTATTTTAATTCTAAAACCAACGACACATCTCACTTTACATTTAGGCAACGTTTCGAACAGAAAAACCATCATTCCCCACAATTTTATTTCAAATGATCATGGAAATTTCCGATGGAAGAGTAAGTAAAGTATGCATCAATTTTTTCTGTATCTACTAATGAATATGATGATTTCTTTACATTAATAATTTATTCATTATTGAACTAACAAGCTACAAGTTTTAATGTAACTTACATAGATTTACTAATAAATATTAAAATAAAGAATTTTATCTAATCAAATGACTTTATTGACTCTATCATAGCCTATGTTAAAAAAATGAATGCATACTTACCGGCGCGGCGCGGCGGATGGAAATTTTCCTGAACGTTTGTGATAAAATCTTTATTTCTTGTAATGGCAAAATAGTAAATGGTGGATTTTCGGTTCAAACGTCGCATAAATGTAAAGTTGTAATATGTCGGGAAATTTAGAATAAAAATAGGAGTTTATGAATTTTAAACCAAATATTCCGCCCTTTTAAAAAGAATGTTGATGATGGTGGCTCAAAGACGAAACGTCAAGTTTTAAATTTAATTACTATTATATTAATATCAAACAGAAAAAGTGACAATGGTAATGTGTCATTTGTTTTAGAATATCGCTTTAAATAGACTGAGAAAAATGGAAACTTTTTCGCAAAAAATCGTTTTTTTTTCCGGTTAATGCAAGTTTGTAAAAAGGAATATGGTTTTTATTAAATAATTATTTTGTTTATTTCTTATTCAAATAACACCTATTAATTTGTCATATTTACTGACATTTCTAAACAATGACACACATTTATTTGTTGAAACTATGGTTTCTAACTTCTTAACCCAAAGCAATACATTTTCTGTTTTTTGTGTTTCTAAATAAAGAATAAACTAAATATTTACAAATTAATAATGAGGTGCCACATAAGGGAGGTTGCCATTTAAGATTTTTAAGTTACTGGGGTGCAGCTTAAGGGGTTGACGAAGGTGTTTTGAAAAATACATCATTTATATTCCCCTGGTTTTATAGAAACGGTATTTTTTAATATTTGATATTTGCCTTGGTTTAGAAAATCCAAATATAAGACAACATCAAAATAGACCAATTACAAATTTATTTTTACCATACATTCCCGGACGATCAAATAAAATTCTACAAATAGAAAATAAATTTAATATTCACACAATTTTTAGAAAACCAGAACTAACCAAAAACAAAACCATACAACTTAAATGAAAATACAAAAAATGTTATTTATAAAATACCTTGTGAATGCAATAAGTTTTATATATGTGGGTGAAACTTGTAGACCATTAGCTAAACGCATAAAAGAACACAGATCATATATTAAGAACACAGAATTTCATAAATCAAAAATCTGTCAACACGGATTTCATAACAATCACAGAATGGAATGCTTCGAAAATTGTAGCAAATGAAACTTGTTATAAAAAATGCAAAATCAAAGAAAGTGTGCCCCCGCTGCTAAGATTTGTACCCTTAATCCTTTCTTTATTAAATTTGGGTATCACTTATGAAAGGATATAAACCACTTTTTGACGTAAAAATGACAGCTGCAACAATCAAAATGTCGCATGGGTGCCATCATAGGAAACAAAATTAAAGGGAAAGAAGTATTGTGGCATAATATCTTTTAAAAGCTCCGAACAAGTACTTTAAAATCCTGGAATATAAAGTCAATAACTTTACCTGTTACAAAATGGCGGAACTTTTTCCTAAGTAGGGAAAGAAGAGGGTTTCTGCATCCTCCGTCCTCCGGAGGAGCTTATTATCTCAAGATCTCTGACGTCATTAAATATTTAGGAATCTTGCGCAATGCGTAATTTAG